>CANXYI011893560.1:0-25012 GCA_948208565.1 Hura crepitans | reverse complement strand
TGGTTTGGAAAGAATTAATTTGTTTTAATGATGGTTTGGACAAGTAGAATCATTTTCGTACCAAATCTTTCTCCGGTTAATTTTTTATGGTTGGTGATATCAAAATAGGTTGATGAAAAGGGTATTTATATGGCTTTAGTGAGGCTTTCTCATTTAGCTGAATGGGAAGTCTCACTAGATTAGTAATCAGAGTTTAAATAAGAAGACTAATTTTCTAGAAGCTTTTTGAAATGAGATCCGTGCAGACCTTGTTGTGTGGAAAGAGGTCCATATGGACTATGGGCTTCAATGGTCTTAGCGGCCCATGGGCCATTAGCTCGATTTGTTTGTGTTCATTACTTGCTAGTCTGTGTGGACCTTAAGCTAGTAGGTTCATGCAAACTAGCTATCTGGTTAATCTGTGTCAACTAAGGGTTTAGGTTACTTCATTTTGTTACTTGGCTTATCTCTATTTATCATTATAGGCCCCATAAAAATTAATAAGTCTGCACCCCCATCAGAATCAAAAAAATCCCTTATTTTTACCTAATTTTAATCACACCACAAGCTTACTAGGTTGGGTTAAACTATGAATCCATAAAAAAGTTTCCAAACCCAAAATCCAAGTGCTTGCATAAATGTATTGATTGAACAATGAATATTTCATATGAGAAATACGCACAAGAATTATGGTATAAACATGAATTTGGCAAATATAACAAATATCTATTAGCTATTAAATGCATGTTGTGTCACTTTATAAGCATGATTCATTAATGGTACCCATCAAGGAGGTAAGCGAAGTTAAGGTCATGCATATGTATCATATGTATATGATGATATGGCAATGAACAAAATGCTGATTTGATTATGCTTTGTTTGAACTATATTTGTGTACATGATATGTTAGTGGTATTCAAAGATAGCTTATATACCACTAAGCAAGTTTACTTAGTGTGTTGGTTGTTTCCACACATAGGTTTGTGATGGCATTAATAGATAAAGCTTTACAAATAGGTTGGATCACAGCTAATCTTGGAGCATATTTATCACATCATCTTATTTTAATAAATTTCATGTTTTTACCGAACTAGCTTGTTTTATTACATGTTTCTTGAAGTATTTCATTATTGAAGGTTGTAAGGCCATTTTCTTAACTTCTTAAGGGATTGTCATTTATTTTTAGACTAGGCTTAATTTTAAAAGCCTTGTTACTATATTTTTGGTATGTAATGGGTTATAGAATTGAGATAAAGTGATAATGCAAGTTTGATCAAATTATTATGGATGATAATTATAAAACAAGTATGATTTTTTCAACGTATGTGTCGAATGTATGAAAGTTGTACAGATAAATGTATGAGCATATAGTGTATTCAATACCTATATATGACACCCCTTAGCCGATCCGATCGTCAGACCCAATTAAGGAGTGGCACATAAATCGATACCTAAACTTATAAAAAACTGTTATAGTTTTAAAAATGTGAATTATCAAAAACTATTTTAGCGGGTATACTTTTAAAGTCCTTATGTCAAATCCAATAGCATAATGGTTGTCTGAGGATATTATCCTAAATGGTAACCTATAAGAAAAATACAATTCAATATAAATCTAACATCACACCATAACTTCGTGATCCTTTTGATCACTCTAATCATATAATCTCAAGCTTAATCAACAAACTACAAGGAAAAGATATTGTATAAAATAAAACATCCATACATACTAAATAATATTTACAAACTAGCTTTAAGAGGTGTTACAAAACCATTTACAACACATGTTTAGGTCTAATCCCTTTATACATCATACGAGTTCCCATATCATGATACATCACATAATATATACAAGGATAAAAAAAACACCAAAAGAAATCTTCTCTTGATCTGCTTGTTAAAAATGAGAGGCTTTACTTTAATCAGTTCTTTGACCTATGCATCATAAAAACAATGATACGCTAAGCAATATACTTAGTGGTGCAATCAATTTAATATATGTATATCCATATGCATTCATGCATTTGTAATTGATACAACATAAATAATAGCATAATGAGATCATATACATGCATACAAGTTAACATTGCTAATAACAATCAGTACAACAAAACATGCATGAACATTATCATATCAGTTAGTGCTGCTGATATTTAACAATTATAGGCATTAATTTTCCTAAGCCTTATTTTACATTTATTTTGCCCATACTTAAAACACACCTACCCAAAGTTAGATAACAAGACTACTTGACCATGAAGGCCATAGTTGTCAGTGGCCATAGGGACTTTATGGTGGCTGCACCTGCCTAGTGTATGTATAGTGGTCCATCTGGACCTTATGACTATTGAAACAGCCTAAGGTTATACAGTGGCCCTTCTGTACCCTAGGCTATTGTACTAGCTAGGGTATAAGTGTAGTGGCCCATTTGGACTTTCCAGTGGCTGCACTAACCTAAAGTTTATGTTCAGTGGCGCTATTAGACCTTATGACTATTGTACCAACCTATGGACACCCTAATAACTACTATCCATCCCTTATTAACTGGTTAACCTATCTAATCTAGGTTGTCTAATCATATGGGCTATCACAAGTGTATAATTATGTTTCACCTTTTTAAAGTAAATTAAAATGAGTTTTATCATTAGTTTGGTCAACACATGACTTTAGGGGAAGTTTATGTTTTTAGTCAATTTAATCTAATTCATGTTATCAATCATACATTATGAGCACATTGTTTATCTTTGGTACATAAATGTATCATCATAAGCATTTCACATTCCTCAATACTTTAGGCCATTCTTTCTTTTTCATACGACTTATCATAGCATAAGCACTTCATGAATTTCATAAAGCAACACTTAAACTTCCTATAATAGGCTATTCGGCCACAATAAGAATATCATGGCTTATCATAATTCTTATACTCATATCTCTTTATTCATAATGTTTCACTCATGAACATGAATAAACTACTTTATTATCGATAGTTCTTCCACAAACCATACTAATCATAGCTTTACAAGCAAGTTACATATTTATGCTAATCTTTTCATAACTTACTAATATGACTTATTTTCATCATTAAGCTCATCATGTCCTTCTTTATAAGAAATAAAGGTTTTGGCCAGTCCAACATTCAATGACAACATTCTCATTACTTATATTAAACCCATTAATTATAATCACTAACATAAACATTCCATCATTGCATAAACTATATAACTTATCATAAGCCATATACACATAGGACAACACCAAGGCATGTTAAATAGGCCATTCGACCAATACACGGCTCATACATATACCAAGGCATGTTAAATAGGCCATTCGGCCAATACATGGCTCATACATATATCCATCAATTTTAACCATTATCACACAATGTGGCATATCACCATTAATTTTTATAAATAAGCCATTAACATACACAATTGCCTTATTTACTTCTACATACACACATTTTAAGTTAGTGATTCAACATAAAAAATGTATACCATATTGATTACTCTTACTAATGAGTCTATATACACCACCAAAGCCTCTTCGTACCTTTTTCTTCCATTTCCCTTTTCCTAAATCACTTCTTTCTACCAATATAACATAACAAAGATGTAAAAATCCACATAAAATCATATATGCTTACAAACTCAAAAACAACTTGATAATACTCTTCTTGGGATCCTAGGGAACTTTAAAAAAAAATATAAACATGTAAAAACTTACTCTAGAAAAACGAGATTACTATTTACTTAAGCTTCCATCTTCAAAAATTCTTTAACCTTTCTTGATTTCTTTGAAATTAAAAGCATTTAAAGGCTTAAAGGGTAGGCAATTAGGGATTGGATGTGAGAAAGAAAGGTTTAATTAAGGAATAAAGGAAGAAAATGGAGGAGAGCGCAAGTAAGAGAAGCCCTCAAATTCTTAGAGGGGTGAAAGGGATGGCATTATTGAGATATTGACACAATTAGAAAGACTTTGACCCTTTTATAGTCCCTTTAATCTAAGGGCTCTCAACCTTTCCCCTCTTGATCCAATGGCCTTTATAACTCCAATATTTCTTCTCTTCTTTTAAAAATTGTTTCATCTTAATTAGACCCTCAATTAACATTCATTTTAATCCCATAAAATCATTTAAATTAAGACCTAAAAGCCTCTATAAACCCACACTCAAAAACCAAGAAAAATCGATTAAAAACAACACTTTTAACTTTGCATGATCTTTATAAAATACTTCTTGACATTCAAAAATTCCAATTCCAATGCCAATGGATGATTTGGAATGTTTGATTATTAGGTTGTATCAATCCTGAGTCATTTTAAGAAAAAATGAAATATTTTACGGCTCAACTTTAACTAGGTCACTATTCATAAGACATTGCCGTAAAAACTTTACTTGATCGATAAAAACAACACTTTTAACTTTGCCTGATCTTTAGAAAATACTTCTTGATATTCAAAAATTCTAGTTCCAATGCCAATGGATCATTTAGAATATTTGATTATTAGGTTGTATCAATCCCGAGTCATTTTGAGCAAAAATGAAATATTTTATGGCTCAACTTTAACTAAGTCACTATTCCCGAGACATTGCTGTAAAAACTTTACTTGCATTTTTAACAATCTTAATGACTTCTTTTTTGTTCCAAAATTTACCCAAAATTATATTATGATTAGTGCTTTCATCTAATCGCATTAGTGTACCCCGAGTCTTGAAAAATACTATTCACTTTCCGAAAAAGTACTATTTATAACCCGGGATTTTTGAGTGTTACATTTCTTCCCCTCTTAAAAGAATTTCATCTTCGAAATTACCTAGCTCAAACAATTGTAAATACTACTCTCTCATCTAAGCTTCATTCTCCTAAGTTGCTTTTTCTTTATTATGATGTCTCTACAGTACCTTTACCAAAGGCATTACCTTATTCCATAACTCCTTTACTTCTCTAGCTAAGATCTTGACTAGTTCTTCTTCATATGATAGATTTGGTTATATCTCCACTTCTTTGATTGTTAGAACTTCTAAAGTATTTGACCTATATCTTCGAAGCATCAATACATGGAACACATCATAGATCTGTTGTAACTCTAGAGGTAAAGCTAGCTTGTAGGCTATTGGTTTCACATGTTTAGTTATCTCATACGGGCCAATAAACCTTAAACTCAACTTACCCTTTTGCCAAATCTCAAAACTTTCTTCCAAGGAGATAATTTGAGAAACACTTTATCTCTCACTTCATACTCAATATCCCTTCACTTCTAGTTCGTATAAGACTTTTGTCTATTTGATGCTACCTCAACCTATCCCTGATAATCTTCACTTTTGCTTCTACATTTAAATATGGTCTTCTAAGCTTGTTCTCTCTTAACTCACTCTAGCATAAAAGAGTTTTGCATTTCCTCCCATATAAGGCTTTATAAGGAGCCATACCTAAACTCACTTGATGATTGTTATTTTATGCAAACTCCATCAAGGAGAGGTAATAATCCCTGCTTCCCTTGACTTGATAGTATATCTTCTCAACATATCTTTAAGCACCTGAATGACCTTTTCTGATTGACCATTTGTCTATGGATGAAATGTCATGCTAAAGCTCAATTGAGTTAAGGCATTATGAAGTTTCTTTCAAAACCTCAATGTAAACCTCAGATATGATAGAAGATGGCACTCTATGCAACCTCACTATCACATCAATGTATGGCTGTGCAAACTTCTCTAAGGTATATAATCTATCCTTACTGGTATAAAGTTTAACGACATAGGCAATTTGTCTAACACTACCCATATTGAATCACACTTGTTTCTAGTCATGGGTAGCCCAACAACAAAATTTATGGTAACTCTATGCCATTTCCATTTTGGTATTGTTATAGAATGGAACAACCTAAATGAAACTTGATGCTCAACCTTAACTTGTTGAAAAGTAAGGCATCTAGTCATGAACTCTAACACTTCTTTCTTCACACCAAGCCACCAATAAGAATACATCTTGGTGCTACCAGGATACATAGCATAAGGAGATTATGAGTTTCCTATAGAATTTGCTTCTTCACTTCTTTTACATTTGGCACACATAAATAGTTTTGATAATATAAAAATCCATCACTCTTAAGCTCATATTTTATGACTTCCCTCTTAAATCAAACTTATAACACTCATTAGCTTGTTATCCTCATTTTGTGTATCCTTTACCAACTGTAAAAGACTTGGCATCACTTGTAACTCAGCCAAAAAAGATTTATCATCTATAAGCTTTAACTTGAGACATATGACTCTCATTGCTGACATAAACTTTTTGCTAAGAGCATCAGCTACGATATTAGCTTTCCTAGAATGGTAGTCAATAAGGCAGTTATAATCCTTAATTAACTCTATCTATCTCCATTGTCTTAAATTCAACTCTTTTTATATAAGAAGGTACTTCAAGCTCTTATGATCTGTATACATATAGCATTTCTCTCCATAGAGATAATACCTTCAAATCTTTAAGGCAAAAATATAGTAGGTAGCTCTAGATCATATGTTAATTAATTCTTTTTATGAGGTTTCAATTGTTTTGAATCCAAAGCACCCTTTTGCAACAGAACACAACCTAAACCATTCAAAGATTTATCACTATAGATTGTAAAAACTTTCTCTTGATATAGGCTATATAAGAATAAGAGCCTTTGTTAATATGGCTTTCAGCTTTTCAAAACTATCTTGACACTTGTTACCAAATGAACTTAGCATTGTTTCTCAATAAGAATGTCATAGGTGCTATAATCATAAAAAAATCCCTTGACAAAATGCCTATAATAGCCAACTAAACCCAAAAATCTCTTGATCTCAATTATGTTTTTGGGTGGCTTCCACTCTATAATCGACTTTATCTTACTTGGATCAACACAAATGCCATTAGCTAAAGCTATGTGTCCTAAGAAGAACACCTTATCTAGCTAAAACTCACACTTGTTAAGCTTGGCAAACTCCTTTTCATATTTGATATAGTTCTGTGCCTCTGCTTTAAATCGATGAATTCTTGTCTCTTCTCCTCCAAGTAATTCTAAATGATATACTTTTTCCTAAACTCCTTTAGAAAGAATTCCTAAGTCAAATCTTTAACTAACTTATGTTCTATTAGTGTATCCCACCATCTAAATGTTTTTTCTTGTAGCAAAAGGGTTGCACAAATGAAGTTCTTCTCAGGAGTACCCTGAGTTGGTGCAAGATCCTAACTGTTCTCCTAAGCCAATACTCTGATTTGGCAAAATTATCTAACTCCTTACCCATAAAGTTCAGAGCTCCCATCCTTTTAATCCTCTCTAGATATGTCTTTTATAGAGCTTATAGAGGTAGTGGTGGTTCTATTGGTGGAAGAGGTAGAGCCACAGTAGCTGTAGCTTGCCTCAATAGCTCTACCATTTACTAGAGTAAGGCTAGTTATGCTTGTGCTACCTAAGCTACCTGCCCAGCATCACTAGAAGTAATTATCTCGATGTAGATGTACTCATCTTTAATCTATAGAAAAAAAGAAGAGATTATAAACCTCAATACTGTATAATTATGCGATGCATAGTTTTAGACCTAAGGCACTTAGATGTAACCCTTGTATACCAAGGAATGCCTAAATCAAAGCTCTGATACCATCGAATGTGACACCCCATACCCGATCCGATTATCGGACCCTAATGAGAAGTGGCACACAAACTGATATCCAAACTTATAGAAAATCATTATAGTTTAAAACCTTATTTGAGAATCATTATTACACTTTATAAAACTCTTAACAATGTGAATTATCAAAAACCATTTTAGCAGGTATACTATTTGGGTCCTCATAAAAAATTCAATTTCATAACGACTTTCTGGGGATATTATCCCAAATACTAACTTGTAAGAAAAATATACTTCTATATAAATCCAATATCACACTATAGCTCCGTGATCCTTCTGGTCACTCCAATCACATAATCTCAAGCCCAATCAACAAACCACAAGGAAAAGATATCATACAAAATAAAACATCTATAAATAATTAACAATATTTACAAACTAGTTTTAAGAGATGTTACAAAGCCATTTACAACAAATGTTTAGGCCCAATTCTTTTATACATCATATGAGTGCCCATATTATCATACATCGCATAATATATATAATGATAAACAAAATACCAAAAGAAATCTTCTCTTGATCTACCTGTTGAAAGTGAGAGGCTTTACTCTAATAAGTTCTTTAACCTACGCATTGCAAAAACAATGATGCACTAAGTAATATGCTTAGTGGTGTAATCAATATAATATATGTATGGCCACATGCATTTATAATTGATACAACATAAACAATAGCATAATGAGATCATATACATGCATACAAGTTAACATCCCCAATAATAATCATTACAATAAAACATGCATGAACATTATTATATCAATCAATGTTGCTTATGCTCAATAATTATATTCATTAAATTTCTTAAGCCTTATTTTACATTTATTTTGCCCATATTTAAAAGACACCTGCCCAAAACTAGATAATGTGACTACCCAATCATGAAGGCTATAATTGTGCAGTGGCCACGAGGACCTTATGGTAGCTGCACTCGCTTAGTGTATATATAGTGGTCTTTCTAGACCTTAAGACTACTGTACTAGCCTAGTGTTATACAATGGCTCTTCTAGACCCTACGATTGCTATACTAGCTTGGGTATATGTGCAGTGGCCCTTTTGGACCTTTCGACGATTGCACTAATGTAAAGATGTATATAGTTGCCTCATTGGACCACATGACTGCTGTACTAGCATATGGGCACCTTAGCAGTTACTATTCATCCCTTGTTAACTGGTCAACCTATCCAATCTAAGTTGTCGAATTGCATGGGCTTTCATTAGTGTATAATTATGTTTCTCCTTTTTAAAGTAAATTAAAGTGAGTTTTATCTTTAATTTGGCCAACACATGACCTTAGGGAAATTAATGTTCTTAGTCAATTTAATCCCATTCATGTTATCAATTATACATTATAAGCATATTGTTTATCTTTTGTACACAAACATATCATCATAAGCATTTCTCATTCCTCAATACTTTGGCTATTCTTTCTTTTTCATATGAATTATCATAACATAAGCACTTCATGAATTTCATAAAGCAACACCTAAACTTCACATAATAGGCCACTCGGCCACAATAAGAATCTCATGGCTTATCATAAATCTTATACTCATATCTCTTTATTCATAATGTTTCACTCATAAGCATGAATAAACTACTTTATTATTAACACTTCTTCCATAAACCATACTAATCATACCTTTACATGCAAAATACATATTTATGCCAATCTTTTCATACATTACTGATGTGACTTATTTTAAGCATACAACTAACCTACATGTATAATTCATCATTAAGCTCATTATGCCTTTCCTAATAATCAATAAAGGTTTTAGCCTCTCTAAAGTTCAATGATGACATTCTTATTATTTGTATTAAACACAACAATTACAATCACTAACATATGCATTCCATTATTACATGAACTACATAACATATCATAAGCCATATACACATAGAATAACACCAAGGCATGTTAAATGGACTATTTGGCCACAACATGGCTCATATATATATCCATCAATTTTAACCATTATCACACAATATGGCATGCTTTTAACATTATATCAACATTAATTGTCATGAATAAGCCATTAAACATGCACAATTGCCTTATTTACATACATATACACACATTTTAAATTAGGGATTCAACACAAACAATGTATACCATATTGCTTACACTCACTAATGAGTCTATTTACACCGCTAAAGCCTTTTCATGCCTTTCCTTTCCTCGTTCATTAATCACTTCTCTTTATAAAACATAACATAGGAAAGAGGTAAAAATTGATATAAAATCATATATGCTTACAAACTCAGAAACAACTTGATAATACTCTTTTTGGGCTCTTAGAGAACGTTAGAAAAATATAAAACCATGTAAAAACTCACTCTAGAAAATAGGGTTACTATTCACTCAAGCTTCCATTTTTAAAAATTCTTTAACCTTTCTTTATTTCCTTGAAATTAAGAGCATTTAGGAGCTTAGGCGGTGGGGAATTAGGGATTGGATATAAGAAAGAAAGGTTTATCAAGGAATAAAAGAAGAAAATAGAGGAGGGCATGAGCCAAAAAAGCAGTCAGCTTCTTAGAGGGGTGAAGGGGATGACACTATTGAGATATTAACCCAATTAGAAAGACTTTAACCCTTTTATAGTCCCTTTAAGCCAAGGGCTCTCAACCTTTCCTCAGTTGATCTAATGGCTTTGGTAACTCCAATATTTATTCTTTTATTTTTAAATTTATTTCTTCTCAATTAAACCCTCAATTGACATCCATTTTAATCCCATAAAATCATTTAAATTAAGGCCCAAAACCCTATATTAACCCATACTTGAAAACCAAGAAAAACTTATTAAAAAAATATTTTTAACTTTACCTAATTTTTATAAAATACTTCTTGATAATGCCAATAGACTACTTGCAATATTTCAGTATCAGGTTGTATTAATCTTGAGTCATTTTGAGCAAAAACAAAATATTTTATGGCTCAGCTTTAATTAGGTCACTATTCATGAGATAGTACCATAAAAACTTTATTTGCATTTTTAACCATCTTAATGACTTTGTTTTTATTCCAAATTTTATCTAAAATTATATTATGATTAATGTTTCCATTTGGTTACATTAGTGTAACCTCAATCTTAAAAAATAGTATTCATGTCTTAGGAAGTACTATTCATAACCTTGAGATTTTTGGGGTTTACATAATGGCATATAATATGGCACTCTTATATATGGTATCATAAGATATTGGTAGGAGGAGCATCACATGAACTTCATCAAGTTCCACCTTACTCTAATTATCTTCCTTTAAAAGAAATTCTTTCTTTGAGAAGACAATATGTTTTGAAACAAATACGTTTCATTCCAAAGGATTATAGAAGTAATATCTTAATGACTCTTTAGGATATCCCTCAAATAATTATTTATCAGACTTTAAGCTTGCCTGATATTATCCTCTTTACATAAGTAAGACAACTCCATACTTTTTATGTGAGAAAGTGTAGGTTTCTTGTTATACCATATGCCATATGGTGTAACATCAACTAATTTGGATTGAACTCTATTTAATACACAAATAGTAGTTTCGAATACATAACCCCAAAAAGACTTAGGTTTATCTACATGGCTCATCATGGATTAAACAATATCCAATGGGGTTTGATTTCTTCTTTCAAATACACTATTATGCTATGGTGTATATGGAGAAGTCCATAGAGATATAATACCATTATCTCTTAGATAGCCTTGAAACTCTTAGCTTAAATATTCGTTACCTTGTTTTGATTGAGGTGTTTTTTTTTCAAGTTATTTCTCTACTTCATTTATGAATTTGTTAAACTTCTCAAAGGCTTTATATTTGTATTTCATCAAGTAGGAATACTTATATCTAGAATACTTATCAATAATGTAACGCCCGAAAAACCATCGTGTGATGAATAGTAACCCTTGAGTTTGACACAGTGGTGCTCAGGGCACCGAAAGGTAACTTATTGATGGATAAGGATTTTGGTCAACCAAACTTTGACCGACCAAAAATCGACGAAAAAAATGAAATAAAAATTTTAGCAGAACCAATAAATCATTTCGGGCTGAGAACTGATGAATAACGACCTCAGTTGGGGTTGTGTTAGGACAGCTTTGGGAAGTGCCCGGACGGGCTTGAAAACATCATACCCTAAAGCTCAAAAATTCCAATGAGTATGATGGAGAAGGAATTTTAATTTTTGAGGTCATTTAATATTTTTTTGAATATTTTATTCTGGCGGGTGAATAGTGTCATAGAGTCCACTGTTGAATTTTGACTTGAAATTTTACGTGGGCCTTAGCGACACTAAGTAATGATTTTTAAAACTAAATATAATATTTTTAAAGGTCCAGATAATATTTTATAAATTTTTAAAGATTAAAAGGGCATAGGGTGAATATTAACCCTAGCTCCCAGAGGAGTTTTAGGATGAAATTTTGAGGGACCTTTAATGAATTTAATCAAGGATTTTTAGAACTAGAATTATGATTTTTGGAGGTCTATTGGAATTATTTTGAATTTTTAAAGTTTAAAACAAAATAGGATTAATTTGGGCCATTTGATCGACATATGGCGCAATCATGGCCACACACCTTGCAAGTGCATCACAAGGGACATGTGTGCATGGACATGGGATAAAAGGAAGTCATCTCTTCCCTTTTAGCCCTAAAAGCTGACGCCATAACCTTTCCCCCTCCCCTCCATTTTTGATTCCTTTCTCTCTCCTCCCATGCCAAAAACACATAAAACTTATATTGTTCTTGACCTCCATGATTCATTAAAGCTATTTCAAGTGACAGAAGTGGAAAAGGATGTCTAGAAATTGAGTGTTAAGCACTTGATTTGATGAATAGTGCCAAATTTATGTGTAAGTGATCCTTTTCATGGTTTCTTATTTTTCTTAGGGGGTATTTGAGATATAGATGTTATCCATGAAAAGAGATTTCAGTTTGGTGCTATGTATAATTTTATAGGAATTTTCAAAAGTTGGAACCTATTATGAAAGTTTTAGATATGGTGGTTCAAGGTGGAGGAAGATGGATTCAAGGGTTCTGGAGTGGTTTTAACATGTTTGGGAGCCCACTGTAAGTGAATTTAACTGAAACATATCCTGTATATTAGGAAAAATATGGAATCGAAGGTTGGTGTGTGTGTGTACGGAAGTAAGGTTTGTATGGGTGTTCATGTGTGTGTGTATGTGAAATGCATGTTAGGAGATGTAATTTGAGGAGATAAGATGTTACATGCATGACTATATATATGTCATGTATGCCATGATATGGGTATGCATGTGTGGCATGAACACATGTAAGGTTAGGATGGTGAATTGATGTATGTCATGTGAGACATGGAATAAATAAGAGATGATATGATTAGGTGAAAGAATTTAAGGAATTAGGTTGTACGGATGATGTATGTGAGCTAGCTATGTGAAAACATGGTATGTCACAAGTGTAGTAATAAATGTTAGAGGAAAGAACATAGATTTAATTAAGAAATGTGTTTAAGATTTTAAAGGTTGGAATAATAGATTGGTACACTAAGATCAATGTAATATTGATAGGTTAAAGTGTGTTGGGAAATAATGAATTGGTGATGAAGGAAAACAAAGTGAGTTAAATGGGTGGTAAGAAAAAGTTACCAAAGGAATAATGATTGTTACGTAAATAGGACTTGTAACTGTCTAGGAAATTATGATGACCTATAACTATCCGAAAATATGACCGGATGAAATAAATTAATATCTGTGTCTTTTTAGCTTGAACATAAAAAGAATAAATATATGGTAAATTGGAAAGGCAATTAGTTGAGTCTAATTGAACCTAAATGGGTTAAAGAGCTGATAAATTGTTAAAAAATTGACTGAATAAATTAAAAGACAAAGGAAGAAATTATTAATACACAATAATGTATAGATAAAGTTTCAGGAAATTAATATTAGTAAATTTAATGGACTTTAGCAGATGAAAATATATTGTAATTATTAGAAACCTAAAGATTAGGTACGGGGTAAACCTCACAAAGATTCCACAAAGGGTATTAGGTAAATTATCAGACTGTATAGAAAATAAATATTATTAGAAAAATAGTAACAAAGAAAGTGAATTACTAAATCCAAAAATCAAGCCATGGTATAGTAACGCAAGAATTACATCATGCTAAATCTATAGAATATAATTTGGTAGGACTCATGGAAATGAGGTAAGTTAAGTATATGTTTGCAATAGAGAAGAACCAAGAGTAATTATGAGAGAAGCTAAAGGACAATTATATAAAGTTAACGACAAAAGTGGAACTAAAGTGAAGATATGACAACTTAATGAAACTAAGAAGATATTAAATGGAATTTGGCTGATAAATGATTCAAAATGACCACGGAGAATGATACATTTTATTATGGATAAACTGAATAATGAATCTAATGGCTTTAAAAGGTAATGGAAAGGGAATTTTTGGGATTTATGGTTACTTATACACTGGATAGGTTAACCAGTCAACTAGGGATTAGTAGCTGCTAGAGGTTGAGTCTATATGGATCTTAGCTTGTGTATGACGGGTGCACTAGCTGACTATTGCTTTGAGCCTACACGCTTTGGGTATTAGGAGGTCCACAGACTGATCCTTGCTACCCACTTGTGGATATTGGGAGGTCCTACGGGGCTGATCCCTGCTATCCACCCGATGTCCTACTTTTATTGATTGTACTAGGATATTGGGAGGTCCCACAGGGCTAATCCCTATTATCCCCTTTCTAATATTGAGAGGTTTTTTGGAATTAATCCTTGTTATCAGGTGAAGGGTGTGTACAGACACCGAGGTACATAATATGGGCCACTGTATAGCTTTATCTTTTATCCGATTCTCGGACTAGGTTGGTGCAGCTGTCGAGGTCCAAAATGGAGGCCACTGAACAATGTGATTTTTGTTATCTAGTTGTTAGGAGTTCTTCTTAAACTATGGTGGAATGAATAGATTAAGTAAAGAACTCAAACAGACTTAAAAGACATAAAAAAGAACTGAAAGTTAAACTACTATGATTGGGATAAACGATGAGTAACATCTTAAGAATAAGAGATAACCTATCGGGAAAGAGATTGGATAAGCCTATGTAATTTTAGTAAGACTCTTAAGGAAAGTAAAGGACTGAAGAAATGGTGAATAAATAGGAAGACATGTATAAAGGAAGTTATGTAATCCAAATGAAAGAGCTAGTAAATTATGCCAACACACATAATGAATAGAGTTGAGGAACTGAGATAGATTAGTGAATAGTAAAGAATAGTTGGCAAAGCTATGCAAGTCATGTAACTTAAATATAATAAGGATAGTTAGAATGAAAGAATGTCAGTATGAATCATAATGAAGTGGTAATGAAATCGTAACTAATGATGAAACATCACGTGAAACCCTAGGATATGAGTTTAGTTAAGCTATGATAAACTAGTGAATAATTAAGCATAACTGAAAGCTAAAATAGAGGGATTTAAATTTATAAATAGATAAGAATTTGAATGTCTTGTGTGCTTGTACGTGATAGTGATACATGGTATGTTTGGTTAAATTCACCACCGAGTGCATACTTAGCGTATTAGGTGGCTGATACATAAGTGTTAGATTTGGATGATGTGACGAGTACGACCAGCAGTGCAGTCGAAGACTATCTAGGTATGATATCATTTGATTAGCTTATATGGGTTTAGTAGCTAGAGGCACTCATGCATGTTATTATGGGTAGTTAAGCATTGTGATGTTTGGTTAGCTATACAGTAAATATGATAGCCTATAATAGTGTAAAACGAGCTCCTAACTGTAGTAACAGCCTAGTCTAATAATTAACTGTAAGATCAGGCATGTAAGTGTCATATGCCTATAAGGTTTACTATAGACCCCCGGAACCATTAAACGAGGTTGTTTAACTGAATAGGAGAAACTCGAGTAAGAGTTAAATGAATAGCCTCTAGGGAAACCCAAGGATGGGTGACCTCAGGGGAAGTAACATACTTTGCCTATTTTTTTTGGGAATAGGCAGGGGGTGTTGCAGATAAAGGTAATGAAATATATGTAACCATCTCAAGCATGTATATCCATTAGACCACGTACATTTGAATGTATTATTTCCAATAGACTACTGGCACATTCACTTTTACTACTAAAAGGTGTCTTTACATCTTACCAAGCAAACAAGATTCACATGTTTCATGTCATTCATAATCAAATGAACCCAAATCACTAGACTTATGTAATTTGGTCATGCAACTCTCATTTATATGTCCAAGTCAATAATGCCATAAGTAAGATGGTTTAGGATTATCCATTTTAATTCCCTCTATTTTTATATTATAAATAGGTTTATCATTTTCAAAATCATATATTCCATTGTTTATTGTATCAGAGTAATAAAATAAATCATTCAACCAAATAGAACAACTATTGTTCTTGATTATTAAATGAAATCCTTGTTCAGTATGACAAGGAATAGAAATAACGTTCTTAGATAAAGAAGGAACATAAAAACAATTCTTAAGTTTTAAAACTAAACTAACAGCTAAATTAAATGATATGTTCCTACAACTAATGCAATAACTCTTGCTCCCTTTGCCATGCGTAGGTTCACATCACTTTTACTTAGCTTTCTACTAGTTTTTAGTCCCTACATATCACAACATTTATGAGACCCCCTATAACTAGTATCCAATTCCTATGCATGGTTATTTAAAGTAATATTTATTTCTATAACATAAATACTTAAAGTAGAAGCATCGAATGGCTTTTCCTTCTTTTGAGGGTCAAAGTAGGCCTTACTGTTCCTATTCTAATATTTAATCTTACCATAAAAGAAGCAAGTGTCCTTTAGGTTAGTCTTCTTTTAAGTAGCAGCAAATTGCTTACCCTTCTTATTAGTCCCACCTTGAGCCTTAGTAGCCTTCTTCTTTCTCTTACTTTTCTTTCCCTTCTAAGAGGTAGAAGAATCCATTACCATAACTACTTTGTCCTTTTTGACAAAAGTTTTAACAATCTTAAGTAGGTTGACAAGCTCTGGCCAGGTAGTGGATAGCTTATTCATGTGATAGTTGAGGAAAAATTGTCTATAACTATCAGGCAAAGGCTATAAAATTAAGTCAACATTTCATTCAAGGTCCATAACAAAACTAAGAGACTCAAGCCTCTCAATATAGCTTAGCATCTTTAGCCCCTATTGTACGGCTTAAGTTCCCTCCATCATCTTACAATGGAATAAAAAGCTTAGAAGTTTTATACTGCACCTTTGAGCTTACTCATCAAATATCTCCTCATATGAAAGATGATGTATAAACATCCATATGCTTATGTTATTTCTAGAGCTCTAGAGAAATAGAGGCAAATATAATATATGATGCCAAATCACTATCCTCAAAGTGCTTTAAATACTTTTATTGTACATTAGCATGAGCATTATCAGTTAGAAGAGGTGGAATCGCCATGTCCAACATGTAGGCAATCTTTTCTACCTTGAGAAAAATTCTCAAGTTTCTATACCAGTCTAAGAAGTTAAACCTCATCAACCAGTTTGTTTTGATATGCTTCTCAAATTAACATTTGATGAAGACATGATTTTATCAACCTGGATGTAAAGAATGAAAATATGCTAAAATATATTCATGTTCACAAAATGCATTAATTATATATTATCAAAGGCATTTAACTCCCATTATTTTATTACAAACCAATAGCCATTACTAATTGATCTAAGAAATCTTGTTGTAAGCTTTACTAGTGGGTCAATACCTATATACTATTTGAAATTGGCTTTAAGTATGCTCAAAAAGCCAATTTTGAATTTTTATGGTAGGTTTCTCAAACCAATTGCATCTTATGCAATAACTAAATCATTGGCTTACTAACTTTTGGTACATACACATCTATATGCATATCTTTAATCTTACCTCCAGTACTATTAACCTTGAGTATGCTTAACAAGCTAATGTACCAATTAAGATAGACCCAACCATAATATATTGAACATATTCGATGTAGAATATGGTTTAGAATGCTCAACAATCGAATTCTAAAAAGAACTCCGGTTCAATCCATTATAATGGAAGGCTTGTGCATCTTAATAGTATTTGAGGGATTTCTTATTTTAAGTCTCATCATACATGGTTGGTGTGTATTGGCACGCATATGGCATATTACTTACATTAATAGATATAGTGATTACTAATTACAAGATATAATAATGGACATTTCTATATTAGTTTTCATGAGCCACTGAAGAAAAACTAGTGTGGGCTAAACCCTAGGTAGATGCATGAATTACAACACTTGTAACTTTTCTTTTCTCCATGAGTTTTTATTCTAGCACCACCATCCTGCTCTATTGTGACTTATTCTTCTTCATAATATAATCCTATGTAATCTAATTACACAAAGTCTTATAAAAAAACCTCAAGTTACATTTAAAGGGAGTTAGATGAAAAGAGAAACATAACAAAAACTTAGAGAGAGGTAAGGACATACAGACCCTATTTAACCAAAATAAAATCCATGTAGTATGAATAATCACTTTGGTCAAAAGCCTATTTGTTATATCATTTTGTTAGATATGTATGCCCTAGACACAATCTTTAAGGCTTATGCATATGACATTTATTTATATAAGGCATTATTTATTATTTATTACTCATGAAACACTGTATTCATTTATTTGTATGTAACTTAAACTATTCAATAAAGTCCTTAGTATAAAATACATAGTGTAAAGGAAATCATGAAGACTTCATGATGTGAGATTCCTATTACATGAAAATATGTTTATACCTAAAATAAACCTAGTTGAAGTATTGACAAAACAAGATATTGTTAATATAGATAAAGTTAACATGTGTTAAACTTCTAGACTTATTCAATCAATAGTTTTTCCAAGCTATAAACATGATATGTTTGAGGTTAACATGTGAGTGCTTTTTTGAGAAAGGAGTTCATTGAGGACCTAGCTATGAGATAGTCACATGGATACTTAATTTATGTTAGTGATTTAATTTCATCATAGCAGTTGACAAATATCTTTGGACTTAAGATCATCGAGGATATCTTGGATATCAAACACTATACTTTGACACAGCTTATTCCTCACTAGGAGGCATTCATAGCATGGTGATTGTGTATAATGTAAAGTATTCAAAGATAGTTGAATGATCAATAGAAGATTCACCACCTTAGATTAATTTAGGGGAGTTTATTTCACTGATCTTTATACTTGACTTTGTTTAAGAGTCTTTGGCCATAGCAATACGTATAGGTGAATAGGATTCACTTACACATTACAAGAACAAATGTTTAAAGTAGAAGATATAACATAATTAGGGCTTCATTGAATATGTACATTCAGTCTAACATTGAGTTAGCTTACAAGTCCATACTCAAACCTAATGAAATAAAAGTATGGTGAAATGACTAATTGTATTGTAATTAGCTATGGAAAGGCTAGCAACTTAGGTAGTCATAATGCATGACTAGATGCCTTTCATGATTTGTAAGAAATGAATTTATTAATTATATATTGATAATGACTTGAAATGGTTCAACTTATAGAATACTAATGCAACCAGGATGTTTATTCATTTATGTTGCTAAGTTGACTCAAAAACACAATAGGTCATACACACACAAGGAAAAATGAAATTACTATAAAATGACAAGTGTAAGATGGCATGAGATGTCATTTGAGGTTATTGAAATGCCTCAAAATTTTGAGAATTTGGGTTAAGCAATAGAACTTGAAGAAGTTTAATAATTGATCAAGGGATGTAATAATCTATATAAGGATAGAAATTGGATAGAATAGGTTTGAGGAATTATATGCAATTTGAATAAGTTAAGAGGTTTATGTATATGTATATATTATATTTATATGGTATTGATTTTTTTTAAATTGATTGGGATATACATAAATGAGAAGAAAGGGAGAAATCCTTGTATTATTCGAGTTTAGCTATTAAAAAAAGAGAAGGGGAAAACTAAAAGAAATAAAATGAGAGCAGATCGGGAAAATTCTAAAGATTTTAGAAAAATAAAAGCTTTAAAAAGAGGAAAAAAAGAATGAGAAATAAAGGGAGAACAAATTGAAACAGAGAAAGGGACAAGGTGACTTTGCTGCATAAAGGAGGACTGGCAAGCCAACTATTGTAAGGAAGTGAGATTGCACAGTTTGAAAGGGATAAAAATGCATAGTAGCCTGGTGTTGCATAGTAGCTTGGCAGCAACAACACTGATGTATGCTGGTTACAGAGGTATAGTAGGGCAATTTTGGTACGTAAGGGGTTTTGTGCTAAAATAAAATGACAAGGAAGGATTTAGAGAGAAACTAAGATTGTGAGTTTAAGAAAAGAATGAGAGGTGGAGCTTAGAAATGAAGGAAAGAGGATTTCAAAACAACAAAGGCAGCATGAGTGGAAATTTATGGAATTGACATTGCAAAGCTTTATTCCTTCTTTAATTGAGTGAATTCAGTTGACTAACATTGGCAATGAAATAAGGAACGAACTTCTTCAAATTTCAAGTAATAATCTGACTTTAATTCTTTTAATTTGGTACAATTCAAGTTTTATAAATTGGAACTAGAAAGATTAAAAGATTTTTCATGAGTTGTTAAGGGAATTAAAAGAATCAAATTCTGTGTGGAGAGGGACCATTTTGCAAAGGAAATGATGCAAGAATTCATTGAAGTTTTGCTAGTTGTAGAGTTTCTTAAATTCCACAATCTATCGATATTGCTATCAAAGAATTATAGGAATGTGCAGTGATTCTATGGTGATTTCAATTAGCTTGTGATATTATTTTGATATTCAAAGGCTAAAATTTGTGACACTAAGGGTTAAAAATGCTGATTGTTGTCGATATGGATTAAATGGAGTTGAGGTAGCCATGTATAACCTTGTTAATTATAGCTACTACATGTGTGTGTGGACTTTGGCTATTGGAATTTTTGTGACCATAATTGATGTATATGCTATAAGGAAAGGTGAAAGAACAAAAGTTTATTAAATTAGTAAAAAGAAGAAGGAGGTAAAAGCTTAATGTAGCAATGGTGGACCTAAGCATTTACAATGGAACATAAATAATAGATGTATGGAGGAAGTAAAGAAATATATTAAAGAAAAAGAAAAAAGAAAAATTAATTCCATAAAAAGGGTTTTAATTAAGCTTAGAGGTAAGTGTATTCAATGAATTATACTATGTATATGTATGGTTCAAAATGAAAGTGTGTGTGTTATTTACTTAAGTTGTTTAATTCATGTGTTTAAGCATGTATAAAGCATGATTAATAGTATATCAATGCTAATGGAATGTTTATTACCTGAGTGAGGTGTAAAGTGAGTTAAGATTTAATTGGTTTGTAAGTATTCTTGACATGGCTGAATTATTTGTGTATAAGTATAGTGGTTATATATGAGCAATAAATATATGTATAGTGTAGAATGAAAAGTAATATCTTAGTATTACTAAATTGAAGCCTAATTGAAGTTCAAAATAAGAAGTGAGTTAAAACCTAGATAGATTAGTAGATGATATATGAAAATCGAATGGGGGTATTAATGTGTATGTATGTATTTATTGGATTAACAAGGATTGTTTAGTGCATTTGTAAGGCATATACAAGGTAAAATTGGCATGGAGTTACATGATAACTCATAAAACTTTAATGGTGCATTTTAAGTTAAAAAGTCAAGGTAACCATGTGAGTTTTCACAAATGGAATGATGTCAGTGATAATGAAATTGAGAAGAATTATAGATAATGAGATGGTAATAAGCGATGTTATAATGGTTGTGGTAAGGAAGGTGGAAAAAGGTTGTATGCAAATTGAATGCATGTGAATGCTTTTGCATAGTCAAATGATGCTTATATGAGGGTGTGCATGTACATATTGACTTAGCATAAGAAATTTGTGTATGAAGCATATATAATTTAAAATAATGACTAAGCAATACTAAGTGAATGTTAAATTAATAAGCACAATGAAAATTGAATTATAATTTTGGTGGATGTGTATGTGACTATAACATGGCCGAATAATGTATGTAAGTATGTGTAGATATGGTATTGCTTAATCTAAGAATCTAGTGTATATATAATATATACATTGATAAATTGTTGGTATAGAATTATGTAGTAACAATTGTGTATAATGAGATGATAGAAAGGGTGCATACATGTCTTGTTTTGAATAAGTATGTTAATTACGTGTGTAATGTATGTGTTAAGTGAGAGTTAATATGGAAAGTGTATTAATAATATAAGACTTCAAATGCATAATTAATGCTAAGGACCTAATTGAGCTGAATGGACTTAAGTAAGAAGAATTAAGTATGTGTCCATGAAATTAAAAAGAATCATGAACGATAGTATAAGAAAATGTGAAACTAATATAATTGAGGTAATGAAAGTGGCATAATAAAATATATGACTAGGATATGATAATGTAAAACAAGTATGAATTATAAGAGTATATTTATAGTGTTGGCATGTCAAGAACTTAAGTTAATGAAATGAGAGACAAGACTATGTGAATAAGAAGATGAGTTATATTTTATCATGACTACATATGGATTAAAGAAGATGTATGAATATACATAAATTATGTAATATATATTTAGAACCAAGTGAAATATGATGAAAGTCCATACGAGTTGGACAATCTAGACTGGATAGGTTGTGTGACACCCCTTCCCCAGTCTAGTCTTTGCATCAGGTAAGGAATGTCACAAAACCAAAATCTATCTCCCTTCTATCCAATTTATTAAAAACTTTCTCTTACAATTTGATAAAACGTAAAACTGCTTGACTCATTATAGAAGAGCTCTATAACAGGTTAGATAGTTTGGGATTTCGTGTCAAAAATTTAATAGCATAACGGCTGTTTAGTGACACTATCCCAAATTTAAATTTATAAGAAAACACTTATACACACACACACACACATGCACATATATACACATCATATCTCAAGGCTCCTTGATCCTACTATTCATCTGTATCTCACAACAACCATATCAACACTCAATACATACATAAGCAACTCATTCATATTAAGTTCATTCTAAAATTATCCATAACTCAATACTAACAATCAACTCCACATCAATCACCACCATACACAAGCATCACTTATCATACATCTATCATCATAGTACTAATCAACCTTTCCTTATTTAAAAAACCATATTTAATCAAACACAAACCATAATATCTATTTCATAAGATTAAATTCCCTTATACAAGATACATATAAGTTTCATATATATATATATATCATTTATATACACTTGTACATTATGATGACCCTGTATATAAATATCTTTCATCTCACTATGCCTATCTAAGCAAACACCAATTAGCTTCCACTGTGAAACTTCAATATAAGCAAAGTAACCTATGCATCACAAAGCCACAATGACACGTTAAGCGACTTAGCTTAGTGGTGTATCTAAGTTTATTATGCTATACAATGATGATTCAAGTATCACAAACAAGATATAATTATTTTATTCTAAAATAATTAAACATACTAAAAATTTCAATAATAAAAAGCCATTTTATGTGTTAATATTTCAAACTACGCAATTTTAGTATTCATTATGATGTAAGGCATAAATGTGTTTATGACAATAAAAATTGAACATGTATTCAATAATGTGTGTATGCACACACCCATATGTCTTTACATGCTCATAGTAGCTTTAACATAAACAAAAACATATTTAGCATAGAAAGCTCATATGCACACATATTAGTTAAATGTTGTATTCCACATGAGCATCAATTTACCATGCATGAATAAGGTACATATTATTCCTACAAACAGTGTACATGTCTATTAATTTCATATGCTAATTTACTTAAATCTTGTTATACATCTATTTTACATAGCCCATACTTAAGACATAAGCTTGACACTAGATAGCGAGACTACCTGACCACTAAGGCCATGGTTAGGTAGTGGCCTCATGGACCTTACGGTAGCTGCACTTGCCTAGCACATACATAGTAACTCCTATAGTCCTTACAGCATCTATACATGCCTACCATATGTACAGTAGCTTGTGTAGTCTTTATAGTGTCTGTACATGCCTACCATATGTACAATGGCTCATAAAGCCCTTATGATATCTGTACATGCCTATCATATGTATAGTGACTTGTGTCATCTCATAGCATCTGTACGTGCCTATAGGCACTAAAGTACCCTAGTAGCTGCTATATATCCCTAGTTGACTGGTCAATCATCCAATCTAGGTTGTCTATTTGTATAGGCCATCACTTTATTTATTTATCTTTCACCTTTTTAAAATATTTTAAAATGAGTTTTAATAGCCTCTTGGTCAACACATGACCTTATAGGGAAATTAAAGCTCTTTTTGATATTACATTCATATTAGCATCATTTTCATGTGTACTCACATCATAGATATCAACACTTGAATTTCATTCAATTTACGTCATACACCACCACCATATAGCCATATCACATGAACATACTCATTTTCCCTCAAGTTTTGGACATATCCACTTGCTAGGCCATTCGACCATCACCTTCATTTTATGTCATTATAGGCTTTTTGCCTTAAAGGCATTCAAACCATTTTGTATTACATCAAAGTACACTTCAATAGATAGTTACACAACAAAAACACAAGCTTACATTATTATATGTTACTTTATGTTCATATCACATTATATAGCACATTAAAGTATACATATCACATTTACGAGTCCATAAATCATAACCTCAAGTGCTTCAGCCACACTTATGCCAATACCCATCATATGTATTTTTCATGTTTAATGCCAATTCTATGCATTTCATACTATACATAATATTTATAGACATACATCTCATATAATCCATGCTTTCGGCTTACTTACAAGCAACAAGTCGATATATTATCATTTCTATCTCTTGTATATTTTTGGCAAAGCATAATCTATATACAACCATCTCATTCTTTTCTCATTTAACATGTATTTCATGATTTAGTTAACATTATAATGCCAAAGAACTCATTTATATGTCAATTAACATATACATATGCATTTATTACACATCTTATATGTAATTTAATGGATTTAAAATGCATAAATGTTGCACTCAATTGAATGCACTTATTGTATCATTCGACCATAATATTAAATCCCCTTATATTAATGTAATTCCATCATTTGTACATAATAACTATACATAGACTTAAATCATATATAACTTACCTCAAATAAGCCATTTAAAATCTCCAACATAATCTTTCATATTATCATCATAAAATGTAGCTCTAGATGCTCCACATTATATATGCCATCTCAAAACAATTTAATCATGTCTTGCATAATTACTTGCATATATAAAATGAAATCTTTATATATAT
>CANXYI011893503.1:0-11687 GCA_948208565.1 Hura crepitans | reverse complement strand
ACTTATAGGTTGATTTAGATAGTGACTACAAGTCAATTGTAGGAGTAAAAGATAAAGCAGTAACTCAAAAGAAGTCAAGTGGTTCCAAAAGTTGAAAAAGATCTAACTCCCTCGGCTACAAAAAAGGAAGAGGATGCAGTGATGAAGTAGTTAAAGAAGACTCATGTATAGATTTCAATCTAGAATCTACTGCAATAAACCCTTTTGCATTAATAAAGAGTGGTTGATCCTTTATGTACTATAACAATTTCAACAACTATATCTCTATCCCAACTAATGGAGATTGTGAAAGGGGAAGAAAATGAAGTGGTTAGTTTCTTAGATATAGACTTTCTACGAGAAAGAAATTATCACAATCATCCTCTATACATTAAGGCTAGAGTAAATGGCAAGCACATAACATGTGTAATAGTTAATGATGGTTTATTAATTAATGTGTTCCCATTTAAAGTAGTAGCTACATATGGGATTGAAGACTCAATGATTAGCCAATCTAAACTCACTATTATGACCTTTAACAACACTATATGGCAGGCTTATGGCAATCTTATGGTGAAGATCAAAATAGGGATAATTGTTAATGATATAGAGTTCGTAGTGCTTGACATCCCAGCTAACTTCTCCTTGCTTTTGGGAAGACCATGGTTCCATAAGCTATAAGGGGTCCCATCTACACTACATCAGATGATTAAGATCCCTCACAATGGTGAGATAGTAACAATATAAGTTATAAGGTAAAATCAAGTTTTAATGCTAAAAAATGCCAACCAACCATTCAATGTATTCCAAATAGTTGGGATCTTTTCTAAAAAGGAAGAAGACTACCCTAAAGTGATAAATATGCTAAAGCAAATGAATAATGTGTTAGGTGCTAGTTTAGGGAATAATTCACAAGGGTTAGCAATAACTAGAGAGCTAAAAGGACAAAAAGATCGAAGTGGTTTAAGATATATAATAAAGACTTCAAAGCCAAAGAAGATGAAAAGAAGTATCCTACCATTAAAAGAAAGTTTTGCTTAAGCTTCAAAAAACATTAGCTATTGTGAAGAATCATAGCATACAATAATTGGGGGAAAGGTTGTGCTTGGGTTTGAAATCTTCAATGATGTACTTGATTAGGCTATAGGTGAAGTCAAAATTGCTTTAGATTTCTAGGATGAAGAAGTCATGACTAATTTAGCTAACTTAGAGGTCAAACCCAAGGAAGAGATTTTAACCACAGCCCTACTCTAAGATAAGGTGAAGAAAAAGATAAAAAAAACATAACTCCTTAGAAGAATTTTATGATATTCTTTATTTTCTTGAACTTTTTTATGATAACATTTCTAATTCATTTTTTAATAAGATAAATGGTTCTCTTTATTTTTGTGATGTCTTATCTAATTGCATCATGACACAAATGGCATGTTTAACATTAATTCAATTAATACTACCTCAATTCATCTCAGTACAAATGAAAATCTTAGAGAAATTTTAATTACATCTAATATAACTCTTGAAAAGATGATTAAATTTTAGATAATAATAAAAAAATATGAAAGTCATTGCTCAGATTTATGAAGACATGCCCCGGATAGACAAGAGAGGCTAGAATAAGTAGAGAAAATAAAAAAAAGAGCTACATAATCAAATCAAAACCAAGTTCTTAAAAGAAGTACAATATTTAACCTAGTTAGCTAATGTGGTACATGTCACCAAGAAAGATGGTTGGGTCAAAATGGGTATAGATTATAAGGAGTTGAACAAGGCTTGACCAAAAGATGATCTTCCCTTGCCACACATAGATATTCTAGTTGATAGTACAACAATTTGTAAGATATATAGCTTCGTTAATAGATATGCTTGCTATAATAAAAAATTGAGGAACATAAAAGATAAGATAAAAATTATTTTCATAAAAAATATTCATATTGCTAAATTGGGGACATTTTGTTATAGAGTTATGCCTTCTGGATAAAAAAATGCTGAGGCAACTTACCAGAAGATGGCTAAGAAGATTCTAGATGACCTGATCCATAAGAAAGTAAAATTCCATATAGATAATATGATTATCAAATCTTCCATAAGGGAAGAGAGTTTTCAAACACTTAAAAAGTTCTTTTAGCAGATCGACAACAACAATCAACATTTTAATCTTAAGAAATGTGTCTTTGGGGTATCTTTAGGAAAGCTCTTAGGGTATATATTAAGTTAAAGAGGGATTGAGATAGACCTTAATAAAGTCAAAGCTATCAAGGAAAAGCTAGTTCTAAAGAAAGAGAAGGAAATTAGGGGATTTCTATGCAGAATACTATACATCAGTAGATTTATAGCCATGCTCACCCCCATATGGGATCTTATCTTTAAGCTTCTTAGAAAAAATTAACTAATCAAGTGGAACAATGAGTGTCAAAATGCTTTTGACACCATTAGGGAATTTTTGATAAATCCACTCGTTTTGCAGCCTCCAAGATGTATAAAGTGGTTAACTCTCTATCTGTCTATTAAATAAAGTTCAATAGGAGCTATAGTAGCACAAAAGGATGAATTTTGGGTTAAGTTTTTAATCTAATACCTAAGCAAGACATTTCTTCCTTATAAAGCTATGTGAAAGTTGAAAAGATTTCTTTAGTGGTAGTATGAGCTTTAATAAAACTAAAGCATTATTTTCAATCATATATGATACAGGTAGTGTCAATGCATAATCCATTAAGATATCTCAAATACCACCATCTATGATAAGTAGAATGGTAAGTGACTTCTCTTGTTCAAAGAGTTTTACATCTAGTACATAACATAGAAGACTATTAAAGGGCATGTCATCATAGAGCTCTTAGCTAATCATCCATTAGAATATAAATTAACGAAATTTGAATTTTTCAATGAGAATTAAGAATCATAGTTCGAGGTTGGTAATACATTGACATAGTAGTAGAAAATAAAGGAGTATAAGTAAGAGTAATTCTAATAACTCTTGAAGGTGAAAATTGCCACTAGCCAAAATGTTGAGGTATAAAGTCACAAATAATGTGGTAGAATATAAAGCTTGAATTTATAGACTTAAAGCATTTATTAGCTCTTAGTGTAAAAATAGTTTAGGTGTTTAGAGATTTATCACAATCAAGTTTTTCAAAAAAGAATGGTGTGAGCTTTTTGTAAAAGGGTTAAGAATCATGAGTTAATGGAAGAGGGATGAGTCCTTAAAAAGATAAGACCATGTCTTATGGATCCAAGGGTAAAGTTCAAACCAAATTGAGAAGGACCATTCATCTTTCAGTAATTATTGCTAAGAGGTGTTACAATACTTATAGATTATGATCGAAATGAGTTGAAAGAGCCTATGAATGTGGACATATTAAAATGGTTCTATGGCTAAAGATAAATAAAAGAGAAAAAGAAGATAAAAATAGGTTTGTGAGTCAAAAATAAAAAAATGGCCACCTTGTTAAAAGTGGGCGCCCCGATAGGGTGAAAACAAAAAAAAACGTCATCTTATACAACAATTAATGGCTGAGAGAAAATAGTTAATCAAGAAAACCCATGAGGGCTAATTGATGATAAGAGTTTAAGATATAATTAAGATTTCCCCTAATTAAATATGTATTTGTGTTATTATATTAATGTCATGTTATGGTTATAATGAAATGCCAATATGACACAAGTAGATATGACCATTTTAATAATCTCGATTGAGCATATTATGGATTATATAAATAGATAAATTATTATTATGAAAAATAAAATTACATTATTTTGTATTTAACTTTAGTATAATAATAAAAGTACACACTTTTCTAGACCTTCTATCTCTTGTTAGCTTATGTTTTCAAATAATGAGATCGGTTGTCTTTAAAAGAACTAGTCACCCATTCCTTATATGTTCTTAATGTCTAAAAATTGCAAGTGAATATAGAAGGGATGTTGACTTTCAAAGTTAACTGATTGCACAAGTTGTGATATCCAATAATGAAAGTAATAGACTGGTCTCTTCTTTTAAATGATAAAGGGTTTATAACAATGCCCTGAACCTCACCAAACTACCTTGCACAGTGATAAGGAATGCAAAAAGTAACATTGTGTTAGCCAACTAAAGGGACATAACCTGATGAACCACTTTGTCATACATATTATACTAGAATTCCATGGGCTCATGAAACATATGATGCCATCAATTGAAGCCCCTATCCAAAAAACCTATTGCTCAACATCTAAAAAATGACATAGGATGGCTTAAGGTAGTAAGTGTTTCAAATTATAGAAACTAAGAACACAAATGGGAGGATCTTACAAAAAATGAAGCTTCTTTTACAAATAGATCTAAAAGAAAGCTGTTAGGAATGAAAACCTTAAAAGGCTTCTTAAATAAAAGCCAAGCTAGTGATAGGGTGAAAACTCATTAAAAGCAATCTATGCTTAAAAGATCTATTAGGAATGAACACCCTAAAGGGCTTTGTAACTAAAAGGAAGATTTTAGAATAAGGCAAATAGCTATTAAAGATGATCTATTCGAAAAAAAAACCTAAAGAGGAAGTGGGCTCCCATGGAAAAACTAACTTCAATAAATTGCATTGCATCTAATCCCATAACAATTTTAGTAAGGATTTGAGGAAAAAGGTTCAGGCCTTTAGCAATGTCATTTATCACACTGAATGGCTAATAGTCTCTAAAATGTCTTTAGAAATAATTGTAAGGCATTTGGTGTAGAAAATGAACAAGTATACACCCACGTGTTTGTATAACTGTTTGAATAAACAAGTAGGGAGTTCAAAGAAATTTGTTCTCTCTTCAAAACCTATCAAGTGGCTAATGAAGGCAAAATCCCCAATACATCAACCACCTTGTATAGGTAATAGGGGACAAGAGCAGTTATAAAGTCGCCACCTGGCCTCTATACTAGAACCTCTAATCTTCTATACCAAAATGGTTTAGAATCTTAGATCTTATTCATATCCTTATAATATATCATCCATGTATATTGTAACGTTTATTAATCCCATATCAAGCAAGCATGCGAGCATTATTTAAAGCATCCATATCACATTTTCATGTAATAAAGTAAATTAGTAGAATTTAAAAGATTCAACAACATAAATTGTGTAAATTGTACATTCATAAATTGGGCTATTCATTGGTTGCAATGTGACCTGACAACTACCAATAATTCCATAGGAATTGGTGTTAATTACCCAACTCCTATCCTTAGGAGATTAGCCTTTATTAAAATACATTTTTGATATAACTTTTTATTAATAAAGACTCAAAATTTATTTTATTAAGAAAACACCAATTAGTTATGTAGAAAACCATTTAATGTGAAGTTTGGAGTTTAGATGTGTAAAATAAGTTAATTAACTAACTATTACATTCCAAAATAAGTCAAAAGGTAGAATAAGTACAAAACCAAAAGACATAAAGCAAAGTACCAAAATAGTCCTGCCTTTACGTCACTTAGTTTGTGCAGACTACATAAGATATTAAAGTTAGACTGTGTGGACTACTTCTTAGAATAGGTATTCTGTCTGTCTAGAACTCCACTCTACTAAGAAGGTTCACTTGCATACAAGCCAAAAAAAGAGGTTAATAATGCCGAATAAAGAACAAATGAGAAACACACAAGAGAAGACATGAAACATAGATGCATGTAAACATTGGAAATTAAAGGTAATGTTAATGTAAACCTACATTCCTTATGAAAGAGAAATCCATAGGGACCACAAAGTAGAGTAATAGGCATAATAGATTACACATATGTCCGTATGAACTATAATCCTCGTGAAAAGGGAGTCTGTACGAATCACAAAGTAGAGTAATAGGCATAATAGATTACACATATGTCTATGTAGACTATAATCCTCATGAAATGGGAGTCTACACAGACCAAGCATTAATTCTAGAATACTAACATGCATATTAATGAGCAAAAAGGGTCGAATAACTTGCCACAGACATGCTACTTATGATAAATAGACTATGTTAAAACATAATAAATAGAGCAAACATAACACTTTTATCATACAATAGGATGTCCAAACCTCGTAATACACATATTCAATCTATAGGTCTATATGGACTCATTCTAGACAAGATCATATAGTTAAAACAATGACAACAGAATCAATATATTGTAACAACTATTGGTTATGTGCTATAAAATTACTTCAGTATGTAGACCTACCCCTATGATTAGAGTGGGGATTACATGGAATCACCTCACTTGTGATTAATCCTTGGAGATCATGGGTGAGTGAAGCAACATCAAAGCATGAAATGGACCTCATATATTACCTGGATAAATATACCTCTCAAGCAATGGCATAGGAGTGTAGGAACTTATAAACAAGGATTTACGACAAGGCTAATAATTGTATTCTCCCCTTTTACACCAAACTTTAATGATGTATACATGTTAAAAGATTAATGTTGCAACCACTCTCTCTAGTTCTCTACAAGTCTAAAAGTCCTTTTCAAGTTACACAAAGTAATGTATTTATAGGCTTAGTTTTAACCGTCTCCTATTTAGAAAATGGGGCCGAATCATAATAAGATTCTGAATCCTAGTCTAAATAGGAAAAATCTTACTTTTAAAAGACTTTGCCAATGACAAGTCTATATGGACTTGTATCACTAAGTCTATGCGGACCTAGATTGGGTACACTTTCCAGTCAGTGAATAGGCCTTAGGCCAAGTTTTAGACCAAGTAGAATTAGTTTGTACGGATGAAGCTTAGACTCATCCATGTAGATGTTAAGCCATGGGCTTTGGGGGAGGAATGGGTTATCACAAACCTAATAAAATAAGTCCATGCAGACATCACCAAGGAAGTCTATGCAGACTTACAATCTCTTGTGCTATTGCCTGAGAGCCTATCTCTAGTTATCATTATAGGTCGAGAGTGAGGTGTCTATAGTTGCCCCCACTTTGATGTGTGCTGTGAAATAATAGTGCATACCAAAATACACCAATCAGAAACACTTACCTATCCTCAAGCTGAAGGTGAATGCTTGCTTCTTTGGATCACATCATGATCTGATGAGGCTTTATTATTAATTATGGATTAGCTTAGAAGGCTAAACCTAGGATGGTAAATTAGCTTATGAGGCTAAACCCGAGGTAATGGATTGACCTATGAGGTTTAACCTAAGATAGTAGATTGGCTTATAAAGTTGAACACAGGATAGTGGATTTAATCTTGAAGTATTAGATCAAATGTAAAGTGGATCAAGCATGTGGTCAATCCTAAAAAGAGCAGATTAGATGTAGGGTTGATCCTAGAAAGAGCATATTAGACACGAGGTCAATCCTGGAAAGCATGGATTGGATACGAGGTTGATCCTGAAAAGAGTGGATTAGATGTAGGGTCAATCTTGTGAAGATAGAACATCATAGAAATTAGTGTTTGGGCCTTATTGAATATGATGTATACCTAGCTTATAAGGGGTGTTGGAGGTTTTATAAAAATGTAAGTTCGTTCGGACATATCTATTATAGGTTTATATGGACATATATGTCTTAAATCTATGCGAACTTATCATGACGGGCGATAACTGTTTGTTTTCCCTCTCATTTTTATTTGTAAAATCTTTTAGTTTCTCTTATTCTCCCTTTTGTCTCATCAAAAGAAACTTCTCCCATGGCTTCTCAAGCTATCAATGACCCGTCCTCCTCGTCCTTCGATGATTCAAGCTCTGTCAAAGGCACCCAATGGTTCTCCTCATTCTAATAGGTATAGAGGCCCATTCGATGCCTCCTCCTCTAGTGGAGGACATTTCTATGTTGATTTTGGCTAGTTTTACACCATCTATGGCCATTAACCAACCAAAGAATACCTCTTTAGTGAATGGTGTCATATTTGGTGACCCGACTCTGATTTATGGATTTGGCACACCATGTGTGCTCAGAAGTCTATCCTCAAGTGAATTTCCTCCTCTTTACATCCTTTATTGTGATTTTGCATCGATTTTGCTTCATTTTCTACAAAAAACCTTGCCTTTGGTTTGACAGGTCTGTGCGAACCTATTTTTCCTAGGGCAACTTAGTTCGTACGGACCTTATTCTTGATGACTTATTCTAGTGTAATGAATATGAGATTTTGCATGGCTTTACATGTTGTAGGTTACAAAGTCTATGTAAACTTGCTTATGGTAGTGATGTGTCTGTACAAACTTATCTAATTTTGGATTTTCATCTGTGCAGACTTGTATCATGATTACCTTTATTTTCCATGCTGATTTGTATGGCCTTGTTTTATTGGTTTGTATAAACTTTATTTTTGAATTCTTTGGTCCATACAAACATACTTTGCCTACTTATTACACCCCCTTTCATTTATAGACACACCTTAAATATAGGGGTACCCTATCTTGTCCTCAACAATGGTACTCAATAATGTCTACATTGATTAAGAACAAGGTGAGAGCCGCGGGCATCCGGACTTTTGTGGACCATTTGATTGATGGAGATTTTCACAAAGACTTGCAAGCTCTAAGGGCTTTTTTAGATAGATGGATGGATACCACTCATACTTTTCACATGCCACTTAGGGAGATGGCCATAAAACCCTTTGATTGGGTTTTTATTATTGGGGTGCCATACACTATGCGAGCCATCGCATTTGATGCTTGTTATTGATATCCCTCACTTTGGCTTCAAGAAGTGAGAGAATTACTGGGGTTTGTTCCATAGGACCATGGAGGGAACATCTAATGTATTGATTTACACAAGCAATGGGTAAATGAGAGTCTATTTAACTAGCTTGAGGTGGATCAATGCACCCACTATTTCATCCTTTACTTACTAGGCACCACACTTTTTTCCAATGCTGGTGGCAATATGAGACGGAGTTTTCTCCTTATCTTAGAGCAGATCGATAAGATTAGCTCTTAGAATTGGTTTTGATTATCCCTTAGATGGGTGTTTAGGAGCTTAGATATGGCTATTCACACTAGGAAGAGCCACCAATTCGTTTAGGGCTTTGTATCAGGTGTTTTGATTAGGATATTGTCTCGATCCTTTTTATCTAACTTTATGTGATTTTAACCTTGTATCTTCTTACTTGTAGGTTTGGGCATATGAGCATCATTTATTACCTCACCCTTGTGAGCTAGACATCCCTCACTGCTACCCAGTGATGGATAGATGGGTCTAACCATCCTTAAGCCCTTAGAACACAACTTCATTAATACAACATCACCAATACCTTAGTTTAAGGACTTGGACTGATGTGAGTATCCCCTATATATGTAAACACTTAGTATTAGTAATATAAAGGATTTGAGCTAATACTTACCTTTGCAGATTAACTTGGCATGGTAGGTGTTTCCTATCAAAGAATTGCCAAGTTTTATGTGCTATGCATAGAATTATCCTCTCGCCATATTTTGCTAACCACTCTTAAGACTACTCCTAGTTCTTGGGAGAAAGAGTGATAAGCTGGCACATGGCACCTAAGTCATGCCATGTCCCTCAGAAATCTTCCTAACTCAATGATATTTGGGATGTATATAGATTACTTGGACTTTATGTAGAGTATGACAACAAGGATTTTGAGGGATACTCTAATAAAAGATATCGAGGAGAGCTACCCTTCTTGGGCCTCCTCCCATTTGCTTTCATGAGTTCTTTATACTTTTGGGCCTCTTCCTTCTTAGGTATTTTCTTTCATTTTATACTTGTTACGTTTAAAGAACATTTTTTGGCCATGCATGATGTTATAGCTCGCTACTACGTCTTCTAGAGTAGGACCTTCATCATCGTAGAACTGGCTAAGAACTACTCCTAGTTCTTCTAGCTCTTAGTTCTCACCTCCACCTATATGTGGCCGCATTCCTATTACGCCTACTAGTTAGCCTTTATTACTGGATAAAGTCATTGGCAGCTTGACTGATATTATCAAGCTAAGCTACATGTACTATGGCATAGATTGAGAGCTATCTTCTGCCTGCCTTCGCATTGAGGAAAATTGGCTGGTTCCTTTTGTGCTAGAAACACAACATTGGTATGAATTTTTACTGATCATTTATACCACTTAAATTTAAGGTATCATTTATGCCTTCTTCTTTTGTTCAGGTTAAGAGGGCTCTAGTGGAAAGGACTCCTCGGGTGGTGGAGGCCTTTAGAAGAGCCATGATTAATGAAACCTGAGTTCTTGCTATAAGCTTTTTCCTTGCAATGGTCAATTTCATGCAGTTATGTATGTATGCTAAGCATGTTATGCATTAATCCTACACTTTTTTTACAGAGCAAGTTGTCAAGGAGGGTTGTTACCCTTCGTAAGGCCCGAAAGAAGGTAAGGCCCTTCAAGATTGCTAAGAAACTAGTGATTTCATCGAGCAATGAAGACATAGAGAATGAGGGTGATGCTAAAAAGTAGGATAGATGGCAGCCTCATCTTTTCTTTTTTCTTTTTTTAATACATATATAAGTGCTTAAAACTTTGAATTTTAAACATATACAATTTCAAATTTTGTTCTTGGAATACACACATTCTTGAGTACAATTTCACAAGAAAAGGTGTTTAATTACTAATAAATGTAGAATTCAATGATAATTAAGACTAATCCCTTTTGATGAATATAAGTCCGTGCGGATATAGCCTATATTAGTTCGTATAGACATTAACTCAGCAAGATCCTGAATTGGTGACTAGCATGGCTGCGAACATGCCATATTTGATTTGTACAGACAATGATGTTAGTTTCGCATATCTTTAGGTTCATGCAGACTTCCTTGCATGTTTAGGATTCCCAATCCTTAATGAAAATGGAATAGTGGGGGCTTGGCTTATAAATACATTCTTCTTCATCTCCCCTTGCCATATTCTCCATCATGTCTTCCTTTAGTAAGACATTGTCTAAGATTTTAGAGCCCAAGGCCTCTTGCACTTCCTCTATTCTTACTCAATTCTCTCTACTCAGATATCTGAGAAAAGCATAAATGGATCCTGATTGAGTGCGACTGTATAATGTTGAGACCCTATCTTTTATGTGTTTGTCTTCAATCATCAAGAGATCACCCTAACTTTGCATAATTTTAAATTATGAAATTATCCCAAATGATCCTTTAGCCTTACCTTCCTTTAAGGATTATTATCCTATAGACATCGTCTTTGCTTTAGGCCTTTCTCTTGTTATTGCTCAAAGGGCAGTTTCGAGTGTTAGCCGTGTTCTATTATAGGTGATCTTGAATCTTACTCATAAATTTCCCTCTGACTCTATGGAATAGGTTAAATGTCTATTACTATGTGTCCTTGGTAACTAGCTTATGCTTATGTCTAAGGAGAAATTCTGTAATTTTAAGACTTTTCATTTGCTAACTGAGATATGTTCTAGTTGTAACCCTTTTGGTGTTTTTCTAGCTAAAACCATTCGAGGTTTAGATGCTCAAAAGAGATGGGATATTGATTTTGTCTCTAAAAGCCCACTCCTCCTATAAGTATGCATAGAGATCCTATATGGGTTTTCCTTCTTGCTTTATTTTCCCTAACTTTTGCCTAGCACACCCATGAGTGTTTTCGCATTAGCAAGTTTGCCTAACTTTTGCTTAGGTGGTCCTTTGTAGATTTTCCAACCTAAAGACCATTTTTTTATTATTTTTTTTGCTACAAGAAAAGTTAAGGTTACTTGTTCCTCCACCTAAAAGGCTTTGGACGAAATATGCCTTATGCCATCACTAGGAAATGAGGCTTATGAAGAAATGCAATTCATGGGTAG
>CANXYI011893444.1:0-11606 GCA_948208565.1 Hura crepitans | reverse complement strand
TTTACCTCGAGGTTATAGAAGAAGTTGCATGAAGCTTTAGGCATAAAGCTAAACTTTAGTATGACTCTCTATCCATAGGCAGATGGCCAGTCGAAATGAGTCATCCATGTAATATCTGAAAACTTTTGAGTATGTTGAGAGTTGTGATATGATGTGTTGTGCTATGTTATGTTTTGATTAGGTGTTTTAGCATATGTTGAGGAGCTGTGTTATTGAGTTTGAGGGTAGTTGGGACAAATATTTATCTAGTTTGCTTATAATAACAACCACCAATTGAGTATCAAGATGGCTCTTTATGAGGCACTTTATGGCAGAAAGTGCAGAACTCCCTTATGCTAGACTGAGTTGAGTGAGCATAAAGTATGTGCATTGGATTTTATCCTATAGACTGAAGAGAAAGTGAAGGTGATTAAAGATAATCTAAAGATTGCCTCTGATAGACAAAAGTCCTATGCAAACTTAAAGAGAAAGGATATTGAGTGTAAGGTTAGGCATAAAGTATTCTTGAAAGTGTCCTTTGGGAAAAAGTGCTTCAGTTTGGTAGAAAAGGGAAGCTTAGTCGTAGGTTTATCGGTCCACATGAGGTCATTTAGCATGTGGGTCCGGTTACTTATTGACTAGTTTTGCCTTCTGAATTGGACAAAATCCAAAACATGTTTCATGTATTGATGTTGAGGAAGTACAAATCAAATCTATCTCATATCATTTTAGTGAAATCTGTAGAGTTATAGCCAGATTTGACTTATAAAGAGGAATTAGTTAGAATCTTAGTAAGAGAAATAAAGGAGTTAAGGAATAAGTAAATTCAACTCGTGAAAGTGTTCGCGTCCCTTTCTTTCTAAGGCTGGTTAAACTAAAATGACCAAAGACTCAACCTAGATCTCACCTCTTGAGTCTTAAAAGATAAGAAGAAAATTAGAGGAATCTTAAGTCGTGTCTATTTGATTAGCTTAGAAAAAGCGAGTTGGGCACCACAAGGTAAGAGTCGCCACCCAATTGGAGTTAAGAAATACCTTGTAGGGCTAAAACCATAGTGGTTTAGAACTCTACTCTTATTTATACCCAAAGTTAAAATGGAATTTTAGATTAAATTTATAATTTTATCCTTTTTCTCAAGTAGGTTTCATAATTAAAATAAAACATCCAATCACATAAAGAAATAATAAAACATATATATTTACAAAAGAAATTAAAAAGAAACATACATTAAATCGGGTAATTGATTATTTTGAGAACTTTGATTCTCATATGCCAATTTTTAAAAAATAGATTTTATTATTTGTGACTTTTATTAAAGAAAAATCAAAACTCATTTTATTAGGAAAACACCAATTAATTAGGTATAAAATGATTTGGTTATTTTTTATAATGTGTAAAAGAATCATTTTCTATCTATTACAACATTCATGGAGTAGATAGGGAAATAATCAGAATAAAATTAAATTACATGGAAATTATCTAAAATACATTCTAAACCAAAAAAGAAAATAAAAATTACATGAAAATTACCTAAAATACATTCTAACCAAATAAAAATAAAACGGACATGATTAAAATAAAAGGAGAAAATTAAGAAGAAAATAAAGGTTAGATAAAATAAACAAATAGAAGTAAGATAATAAAATAACAATAAAATAAAGGGGGGAATATAGCAAGGGGTTAACTTTACAGATGTTTGATAGGAGGAAAAAGATTAAGTAAAATCCCAACAAATCTCATATAACTCACATCACAACGAAAACATAATGTTAGTATGAAACAAATGATAAAATTAAGAGAAATAATAAATAATAAAAAGGACATGAAATAAATAAATAAATAAACCATAAAGGAAATAAGAAAAAAAATAAATAATTAAATAAATATGTAAAAAGAAAACAAATAATAATTGAATAAAAAATAAGGAAGAGCAAAATATTAACAGTGGATAAATAATATAAGGGTGCTACATCTAACTGGTAGATGTGTGCCTAAATAAAATAAGATTGTCATGTTTAATTGGTAAATAGGCAACAAATAAAATAAAATAAAAAGGCACCACGCCTGACTGACAAATGATATAAAAAGAAAATAAAGAAGAAGAAGAAAATTTGGTCGACCCACCGTGTATAATTGCCTTCAAGAAAGATCTCGAAAAAGACAAATAAATTCTAGAAAACTCTTCTAAAATTAATAAAAGAGTGTTTGGAAAGCATTTTTGCACTTTTAGTTATGCACTTATCGAGAAAAATTAGCCCCTAAGACTAACACATGGTTTGCTTTTTATGCACACTAAACGAGGCACAAATGACTGTTTTAGAGAGCTAAACAACCATTTCACCTAAAGAGGAGTCCAGTATAGATTTTACGTCTTTGGAAAAATGATGTCATTTTTCAAGGATAAAAAAACCATTATAAGAAAGTATGAAATGGCCATTTTAAAGCTGAAACGACCATTTTAACAAAGCTTGAAATTGTCATTTTGGACTTAAATTAGGGTAAAAATGATGCAATTTTACCCCAAGGAGCTCGAAGCTTGTAAAATGCAATTTTTTTCAATTTTAAAACATTTTTCCTTTTTTCCAAATGCTCCATACCGAAGGCCTCTACACCCTCATGGCATTAGTGTTGGGCATCGAGCTGGGGCCTATCGGCTCGAGCCTTCAGCCTACCACAGACGCCTATTTTCTCACAATTTGAGTTGTGTCGCAAGATTTTTGGCTTGGGCAAGGACTTATGTCCAAAAATTAATCATAATTTTCTAAAAAAACTTTGAGATTTTCTCATAATTTTTGAATGTTAACATCTCTATTTATCAAAATTTAGTCCTTTTTTTCATCATTAGGCTTTTCAAACATGGAAGTCCCAAAAACCTAATGTTTACTAAAAGTTTTATGGAGGAATCACAAAACTAAAGAAAAAGCCACATGGGAATGAGAGGACATTATGAGGCATTAGTATCCTCACTTATTCGATCTAGGTAATTTTGAGGACAATATTACTTAAGAGGGGAAGGTTATAACATCCCACATATATATAGCCTGGTAGAATAATCACATAATTTGTGTGTGTGCATGCTTGTGAAAATAGTAAAAATAATTTCATGAATTTTAGAAAATAAATAATAATAATAAAAATTAAATGATTTTGTACAAATAATTAAAATATTAATTTTTAATGATTAATTACACAAAAAGTATTTTTATGAGGACTGTATGAGAAAATCATTTATTAGCCTATGTGGACTATTGGATTATTTAAGTAGATGAATCCTAGCCATTAGTTCTAAATAGTATAAATAGCCTAAGTTTTTTTAATATAGTTAACAAAATTGAAAATTATATGCATCATTCTTCTTTTGTTTATTCTCTTCAATTTATAGTAAGTCAATTCTATCAAGTTGTTCAAGGTAATTTAATCAAAACTCTTCAATTGATTATACAATTGAGTTCTTACAGCTTATAAATATATATGTGTGCATTTTTGTGTTGTATTTTCTGCCTTGGTTGTGGGAGGAAGAAAAGGGAGAAGTAAAAGCAAGAAAGAGGAAGGTAAATGGGAATGCTATTCTAGAAGGGTAATTCATGTAGATCAATTTCTTGCTCTTAAACTCTATACATGCATAATCAATTTCGAGTTTTTCTGTGAATTTTTGCTTCAATTTTGCATATTAAATTTCTGCTCCTATTATGCTTAAATTGTGAATTTGATGTTATTAATGTGTAATTATTTGTGCAAAATGTGTTTAAATTTCTTAGAATAGTGTATCATGGATTAGGATTGTTTAGAAGGACATTTGTGAATATTTGGTGTGGTTTTGGCATGATTTTTTTTTGTTGCTAAAATTGCTTGAAATTATGATGAACATGCTGTTATTTCCAACTCGCTATCATGAGCTTATCGAGACCTTCAAGCTATGAGGTCTTCTTGAGGAATCTCATGGCCACGGGCTCTCTCTAGATTGCTTATGGTGAGTTTTTAAGTCCTCTTTGGCTTTTTAACTTTGAGCTTTGATAATTTCATGAAACCTAACACTAATGTCATAGATTAAAGACTTGTAAGATGAGTGAATTGAATTGAATGGAGGCTTGATGTGCGAGCATGTATTCTTGACTTATTTAGGATTTTGTGACATATGTGTTATGACATATGAGAAACAAAATGTATTCTATGCATGATAAAAAAAAAGCATTTTAATGAAGTAAATGTATATGACAGATAATATATGTTGAGTGGTGTGATTGATATATCTTGTAAACCTATGCACTATAATGATTGCATAAGTGTAAACTATGTGAAGACATAACATGTGGTGAAGTTATGTCCAAATGTGTAGTATGTGAAATCATCATGAGATTGAGAACAATATGATCTATGTAATAAATAAAACATGAGATTACATGACCTTAAAGTAGTAATGGATAATGAGAATTACAACTTGATGAACTAGAAATAAATGAACTATGCCCATGTATAGTTAGGTTACTGATAGTGTTGGGATAGATTGGCATGCTGATAAAGTCTATTAGTAGTGCTACATCTTATGTGATGTGGCGGGTACAATGGCATAAGGTTAGCGACCATTGTATATTATGTGAGGCTCTTTAAAGCCTATGTGGCTTGTAACACCCTTATCAGATCCCAGAAGAATCTTGATAATAGGTGCACTTAAATCTTGACTTAATGCTATTACATCCTTTATACATTAACATCTCATAGGCCTCAGGCCCCATATACAATTTTAATATAAAATTTTAGTCACAGGTCACACAAGTGTTCATTCATTTATGCCAAAGTTGTTCATACAAATTCTCAATTTAAACTAGTTACAAAACCACAACAGCTTCTAAGCATGCTGGACACATAACCTATAGCTATTATATGAGTGTCATTACACATAATAAATCAAATAAGAAATATCCCCCTTGTTGATTCTGCTACTACACTGCATCTATCTCGAGGCTATCCTACTGTTCCTATTTACCTGCACACCAAAACATTGGTACATTGAGTATGAAACTCAGTGGTGAATTTAATTAATTAAAACTTTGTCTCACCTGTTACACATGAGTAATTTAATATACATATTATGAGTTCATACATGTGAAGGTCACATAAATATATCTTGTTTTGCACTTAGTTATATATTATTATAGCCTTTTAGTAATTTAATTACCTTCAGGACACTGCACTTATTTTATCAAGTGGTTCAGACAACTATTTAATCCTTTTATTAAAATTACTAGGGACAAAGCCTTTAATCAAAATTTGTACATTATATATATTTCTTAATGTATTTCTCATATGCTCACCTATGTGTCTGTGTATTAGTCTCAGTCAATTATTTCCTTTGGCTCACTTTCACTTTTCAGTTACTTATATTGTAGGCATCCTATTCATTCCACCAATTAATCAATTTAAACTAATAGTATTCAAGCTTAGACTTAGGCCCCACTAGGCAGACTACACTTTAATACACTAGATCTAAAGGGAATAATAACTAGTACAGTGGTCCCTATTCTGGACCTATGCCGCTATATCGACATGCGTGCCATAATGGAGATTAGCTGTAGCCTCCCCAGATACAGTAAAATATCTATATGGCTTAATGGAGATCAGCCCGTAGGCCTCCCCAACCACAAATATCCGTCAAGAACTGGGTGACATAATGGAGATCAGTCCGTAGACCTCTCTAACCACCAAATAATCTCAAAGTCTGGGTGACATGATGGAGATCAGTCTATAGACCTCTCCAGCTACTAATAACTAGCAGCTACTAAACCCTAAGTTGACCAGTCAACCCATTTAGTGGGTGTCCACTAATGGGCTATTTAACCACATTCCATGTCTAGTCTTTTACTTATCATCTTTAAATAATATTCTAAACTCAAAAATATACAGTTGTTAATTTTTATTCGACATTCCATTCTTAGCCCAGACAGTTACGGGCCAGCTATTTGAATTTCTTGTTCACTCTATTACCGATCATCATTTAATATTATAGGTCTAAAAGTGGTTAATTGACATATATTAGTTTATTTAATATTATAGCTTCTTATGTTATCAACTTTATTAGTAATGGTTAACTAAGTTTGGAATAGTCTTTTTCCTAGGACAATTATAAGTCACGTCTAGAGTACTTAACACTATCATAAGCCCGTAGCCATTAATGTCTCTATCATGTTCATAGGCTTATAGCTATTACATTCCTGGCATCTTTTATGCATTGTGCCATGTTAACCATTTGCCTTTATAGGCTCAAATATCTCAATTTCATATTGTCATAGGCTCGAAGCTAACTTATTTATATTTTCAAATGCTTAGAAAAATTTCAAATTCCATTAGTGTAAAGGTACAAGGTCTGTAGCTTTTTAAATAAGTCTCCTTGTCATTATAGATTTTTCATAGGATTAGGCAATCACTGGACTTCAATATATTTAAACTATATTTAGCTCGATTTATTTATTTAACAGTTGAAAGTTGACATGAACAATTATAGGTTATATTTAGGTCTCAAAATAAACAAATTTTCAAGTTCTTTCTTCAAGCTTTTATTTATTCATTGAAAACACAATCCTTAAGTTCATTTCATGCTATTTTAAACATCTATATTAAACTAAAGTTTATCAAGCAATTTCAGCCAAAGCACTTTTATTCCTTTGCGCTTCATCAGATATATATCTTACATAAGGTTTGTTGATATTACACATAATTATACGCTCGCAACTAACCTGTTTTAAATGTCCTTCCATAATTTATTGCATGTCATTTTATTAGCACTTATAAGCCTAAATTCCTATCATCTTACTTTTATTCATAAGTAACTTGGGCACTTTAATGTATTATGGTTTTGTTACACTATTCCCGCGCCTTAAAATCAATGCATTATGGATATTATATTTAGAATTCCATGTAAATCTCTTGGCCTTTTTATATTCCTATACCTATAATGTACATTTCCCACTATATTATTTTCATACTCTAGTATTATGTCACATATACATATATTCTACTTGTGGTTAGGTGCACCCCTCTTGGCCCTCTACATGTAGCAACTAAGGATATACATGACTCTTAGATTGCCCACCTTAAATACCACATGTTGTGAATTTATGCATGGGGACTACATATGTTTACTTGGAAGCTATATATATACATATATCACAAGCCTTGACCTCCCCATTTTCTAGCTATACTCAATGCACATAAGCATGCATTACCTTTCTTAATTCACTACTTACGATCCCATTTCTACATCACCCTCACTTGCTATCCCAAGTTATGGCCACCCATGCCACCCTACACTTAAATTTTCTTATACACTATTCGGTCCAATATTGGTAAAGAGACATACCTATCTTCACCCAAAAGTAACCCTCTCTTATTATTATTATTATTATTATTATTATTATTATTATTATTATTATTATTATTCCATTTCTATGCATTTATCCTAACTAGTCCCAAACTTGGCTCTTGGCCAAGATAATGCAACTCACAAGTATGATTTAACTCTCTCCTTCCATTTACTTAAATAGCATGGTGCGTGCCAAGAATTTGTGTGTAACCACTGACCACACACACTAATTATTCAACCCATTGTACCACCCCCACATGTTGATTGTCATGCACCTCTACTCTTTCCAGCTTACTTCACCCTTTACTAACACCCTTCGGCTTAACTTATCAAAACCTTTATGTCTATATATTCCTCACAAATCTACCCACCAACCAGCACTTCATAATGCCATCACCACTATAGGGTTGATAACATAACCTTTCATTCCACACACGGTCCATAATTCTATTCCTATGACATTCACGATTTCAGCAAGTTCATGTCTCCCCCCACTAAACCTACCTAACCAGTATTTCTAAATTCCCCTCAACACTTTATCCCTTTACATTTTTATTTCTTGGCGCCCTTGTTTGTTGTTCTTTACTTCAATTTTTTTCAATTAAAATCATATATGAATATACATACACACAATTCATATGAGCCATGCATCTGAAATTCAAGACTGCCATAAGACTTACTTCAACAATTCATATAACTCATCATTAATTTTTCTTGCTTATCATCAATTCTAACACACTCAAGAAGGAGTAAAGGCATACTAAAAATTAACTAAATTCACATACCTGATTTTATTTCCTTTAAAATTCCAGCAGCCTTTCTTCTTTACTTCATCACCTTGCTTTTTTTTCCATTTAGTAAGCCCTTGCTGTCCTTCATCATTTCACCTCACAAAACACCAAGATCACACACATGTCTATTAAATTTTGATCCTACAACCAGGTTTAAGATAGAAGAATACCCTGGGCTCAAACCGGAGATGCAAGAATTTACCTTACTCCAAGAATTAAGCAGTTTGTTGCCCTTAGAGTCCCTCCTTTCTCTTTAACTTCTCTTGCATCTTAGCCATTTCCATGGCTGGCCATTCTCCCATCCTTCTTTTCTCCATCATCTAGCATGAATTCCAAGTGGTCATCTAGGAGAATTGCTGGCTGAAACAGGGGACGAAAAAGGGGATGTGACCAGTAGACTGAAAATGGTGGAGGGGGTGAGGAAAAAGAAGGAAGGAAATGGATTAAATTATTTTAAGTGGGATTTTAGTGGCCAATTGGCTTTCCCAGAACTAGCCACATGGTTTAATGGCTGGAAGGGATTAAGGGACCCTTGATTTGCATTATGGGGTTCTCGAGCACCCTGAAATTTGCATTCCTGAACATGGGGTTGCTAACTTCGAGAATTTTTTTAAAAAATTACATGGTTATCAAAAAAATACACTATTTATTCCTAAAATCATCATTTGACCCCAATTTCATGCTTGCAAAATTTCACATCAAAATTCCATCGGGAAGTAATTGAATTGAAAATTGAGCGTTTCGCGGCAACTCGGTCTGCAGCAGAAATTCAGAAATTTTTCTATGGCTGCTCGGATCTCTAAAAATTATCATATTTGTTTATAAAATCCTCAAATGCATCTAATTAGAGGCCTGTAAAGTTTCACAGCCTAATTCCTTCGAGAACTAGGCTAGTGAAATTTCGAGGAAATTGCAGTTCTGCTGAAAACCCGAAAAGTCCCAAATGACATCAAAAAATTATGCTGTTTATTTTAAAATTCCTTATTTAATCCTAATTGCATGCTCGTGAATTTTTGTGGCCCAATTACTCCAATAAGATAGTTTTTCAAACTACCTCGATTTGCATACCAACCTTGAAAAACGCAAGACTTTGCAAATGACCTTCGATTCTAAAAATTCATTCACCATTGGACTCAATGAAAATTTTAAGCTTTAGGGTCCACCATTTTTGAGTCCGTCCGGACATATCTCAGGTCAGTCCCAGCCCAAAAAATTTTTATTGGCTCGATGGGTGGCTTACCGCCCGAAGTGAATTATTAGTTCTACTAAAATTTTTATTGAGGTCATTTTCACCCTTTTTCAAGCCTGTGAAGTTTATTAGGATGCGTGCCTCACCTCAGGATCTATGTTAGTGTCTTAGCACACTAGTTGCCCTTTTTGGGTCTCGAGCACTATTCTCGGAGCCCTGGTGTACGGGCATTACATGGCTCTTTTAAGCAACTCTGTTTTACAAAAATAATCGCTTATTATGAGCTCATACCATATGTGTTATTGTAGGTGTAGTTGCATAAGGTCAGTGACCACTGTATATCATGTGTGATACTCATTATCCAATCTATAGTAGTCGAATGGTACATTGGGCTAATCTAACTAAAACGTGACCCAAATGAGCATATGGATGTGAAATCCAAAAAAGAATAATGAACCAACCTTAATGAGTGAAGTTGTGTGAATGCTATGAGATAATCATGCTAAGAATTGTGTATTTACATGAATGGTATTCCTGTGATATTAGTTCTATAGATAAGCTCATGAAAGGTCATGCAATGTTATATGAATTATGGTGATATGGCTAGTTTGTGGATAATGTATTATGTGTATATGTTTTATATGTATTTTTTCTTGGCGGTCAAGTAAACCAAAATTGTTTATACACTATTAACATTTCAATTAATGTGTTGGTTTTCCACGCGTAGGTTATAGGAGTTGATTGACAGAGGAGGTACTTCATATGGGACACATGCAGCTGACTTTGAGCATTTCTTTTTCATTTTCATGTTTATGATGTTCAAGACCTTTGTAAATAGATTTTTTTCTTTTTTAAATTCTCCTATAAACTTTAACATAACAATGTTTGGAACTGTTTATGATTTTCCTCAATTTTAACTTACAATTGTTTCGAGTTGAGACAATGTGGCAATTGAGCATTTGAAGAGTATATGATGTTCAAGGCCTTTGTAAATAGATTTTTTTAGATTCTCCCATAAACTTTAACATAAAAATGTTTTGAATTGTTTATGATTTTCCTCAGTTTTAACTTACAATTGTTTCGAGTTGAGACATATGTGGAAATTGAGCATTTAAAGAGTTTATGTATTTAAGAATGTGATAAATGAGCAGGATAAAATGTGAATGTGAATGAGAATGTGATGATATAGTGTATCCAGTTCCTAAGGCACATAATGTGGCACTCTTCCATCTAATGACTTTGGTCAATAGGAAGAGGGGCATCAAATGTCACACATCATTAATAACAACAATAATAGAGAAAACTTTAATATATTCAAGTCAATGCTAACCCTCTTTTTTTTAAAAAAAATATTGAATTAAAGTAATAAACATAGAAAAAAAAGAATACGTGATTAACAAGTACACATGTTGAAATGTAATAAAAATTATGTAATTGACAAAAAAGGAGTTACTGAGGTCAATAATATCTATTAGACAAGGTAGTCATCTATAGTTTTACTATGTGAATTTGAGTTCTATTCTATGGATATGAAATACACATCGTAGTTTTAGGTCCCAAACCTTTGGCCATCTCACTATCATCTATGCCACACTAGCAAAGACTACATCACATCATTATTGATGGATAGAGGATTTGGTTGAGAACTTTTCATAGCCTAGCATTGGAATTCCCTTAGCGGTACCCCACTACATGCTCTTCTTAGGTCTAAAAATGGGTAAAGGTCAATTTTGACCCGTGATGGTGTGAGCAAGATTGTATCAATTTTATACAATTTAAATTTTCATGCCATGTTTTCAAAATTAACTATAATCAATCAACATATATCATACACAACATATAAACTCACAAAAATAATGTCCCTAGTGGATTCTCCAACTGTAACTGACCCTCTAAGTAATGAAGTAATGGAAATATCAATTTGTGTCCCACCCCAACTTTCAATTTAGTTTACATGAGGATAGAAGAGGAATTAGAAGAAAATGTAGGGAATAAAATGGATGTATGGATCGAGTGAAGTCAATTGGTATGAACAATTAAGCAAAAAATGGCGAAAGGGCATAAAAGGAATGAGAGAACCAATGGAAAAATTGGAAATTGATATTTTGTGGCTAAATAATGTGAGGAAAATGTGTAATGAGGCATGGAATATAGATATGGCATGTGAGGAACATGAAAAGGTGCAAAGAATGAGGTTCGAGAGATGGTCCTTGGTGAATAGTGACACTAGACTATGAATAGTACTTCTCAGGCCCAAATGAAATTGATTAGACCACGTGACTGTATAAAT
>CANXYI011893436.1:0-23166 GCA_948208565.1 Hura crepitans | reverse complement strand
TGGGCCTAAAATAGAATGACATAAATGAATGTGAATAATAATGATTGCAATGAACTTATAATATACTTGGCATAATTTAAAAGTATAACAATGTAATTGGGTGAATTTAATTAAACTATAAGATACACTAGTCAATAAATAATAAGACTAGTAAAGAAATAATAGAATTACATGCATAGAGGCTATATACTCACATGATTATACTGTAATATGTTAGTATAAGAAATATTTTAATGATTGAACAAAGAACATTATGTGACTAACTCATATACAAAATAAAAGTTATTTAATCTTAATAAAGTGAGTAGAATTATGGTGACAAGAGTAATACATTAAAGGAAATCAATGTGGGAAATTAAGATGATTACACAATAAATGTAGAAGCAAAAGAACCAAACAAGGACGTTAAATAAATAACATATTATTTCTATAGTGTGAGGCAAATTAATGTAAGAAATGATCATATTGTAATATGTCAATATGTGAATGTAATGCAAATGGTAAAGAGAAGATGGTGACTATTCAGACAAAAATATTATTAAATAAAGTAAGCTAACTGAATATGAAATATCAATTACTCAGAAAACTATGAACTTGATTATATTGTTAATTAGAGAAGGGAAATTTTTATTTATGCTATGTGGATATATGTTTGAATTGCTGAGTATATATCAAACTTAATAACTTATAAGTATTATATGCTGTGACATAAAAATATTAAAAATTGTTAATGTTATCATATTCATGATGCATGCTTGTCTATTTGCATGTTACACACATATTTCATTGAATACACCATTGAGCATTATTGCTTAGTGTACTAGCTTTTATTGGTGCATAGGTAGTAGATAGGAGTATAAGTTGCAACCTCAAGCAAAGCAGTGCAGGTTAATGAGTTTGAATTTAGCAACACATGTACATAGGTGAGTAACGTTATTAGATTAGCACTCATGTATAAGATAAATAATAGGCCTAGATTATATGATCATAGATAGGTGTTTAAAATTAATAATGGAAAGTTAAATAAGTTAGTGCGATGCCTTTCATTCAAATCTGACAATTGGACTGGGTAAGAGATATCGCTTGTGGCATCCTATATCTAAATCGATTATTGGTTGGATATTAGGGTGTTACAGAATGTATGTGAAATGCCATGAGCATGTGTATGGCATTATTAAATTGAACATGTGTATGCATGTATTATTGAAATAAGCATGCCATAATGTTATTTGTATGTGAAAATGATGATGTGCATGTGAATTATGTGTGAAAAGCATGTGTATGATCATGGTATGTGTATGGCCGGGAGGTGTGTCATGTATGGCATAACATGACATGGATGTATGGTATGTGTACATGGTGTAAAATGATGGAAAAAGTGAAGTATGGTATAAATGTGGCATGAAATGTGAGTAAATAAATATGTAAGTATGGTATAATGTACAGTGAATTAATGTAGTATAAATGTGATAATAATGTGGTGTAAGCAAATGCCTAAAATAGAATAAAAGGAAATGACTTATTTGGCATAAAATGGGGTATGTAAATTTGGTTAATTGAGGTGATTGAATTGGTGACAATTTAAGGTCAATAATGTTGATATATTGTGATGGTTGAATTGGAAGACTATGTGGCATGAAATGGCATGAGAAAGTGGCTAAATGAATAGCAGAAAGTGACCTGTATCTATGTCACAAAAATGAGCCTGAATAAAAAAAATGACTGTACTTGTGTTATAAAAATGGACTTGTAAAAATGGCTTATAACTGTACCATAAAATGAGCACATAAAATGACCTATAATAGTGGCATGAAATGAATGTTAAAAAGGACCTATAACTATCTATTAAAAAGTGACCTATAACTATCTTATAAAAGAATGATGAACATGTGACGATGACCAAATAGTATGTATTAATAACATGGAAATAGATAAAATAAATAACTTGTAACTGAATAAAAATAATTAATAGATAGTTGGCCCAATAATTAGACACCCACTGGATAGGTTAACCAATTAACAAGGGATTAGCAACTGCTAGAGGTATTGGTCCTCCTAGGCCTTATCAATGTGACTATATAGATGGGTGCAGCCATTGAGATCCTGATATTTAGGCCCTACACACTTGGGTATTGGGAGGTCTATGGGACTGATCCTTGCTACCCATTTGCTTGACTATAGATATTGAAAGGTCCTACAGGGCTGATCCCTACTATCCATCAGAGTTGCTTGATATTGATTATTAGGATATTGGGAGGTCTACGGACTGATCTTTGCTATCCTTATAGTCCAGTATTTAGAGGTTCCTATGAACTGAACCCTGTTATCGAACTAGGTAGGTGCAGCTATCGAGGTCTAAAATATGGGCCATTGCACAACTCTGGATTTCCCTTTTATCCATAACTTAAAGAATCATCTATCTAGTCGGGCTTAAATAATAAAAGAAACACAATGCACAGTGACAATCAATAATAATAAGAAGTAAGGAAAATTAAAGTATAGATATGAGATTGATAAATATAATAATGAGATAGAATGATAAAATAATATTATTTTCATGACATGGACTCCATATGATGCAATATGCATTCATGACATGTGTGATATGCTTGTATGTAAACATGACATGTTTGATTACATTAAATTCACCATTGAGTTTCATACTTAGCGTATCGGTGTTCTAATGCATAGGTAGTTGAAAGATAGTTGTATAGCCTTTATAGATTTTGCAGTGTAGCAGTGACAACAATTGAGGTTATATGTTTTTGTTCTTTTTGATGGTTGTATAGTGTCACTCATGTATATAATGTGGGTTTTAGTCATAGTTAGTTTAGATGCTAAAAATATTTGTAAATATTAAGCTAAAGCTAGTGATGTATATAAAGCCTTTATCTGAATGGTTTTATTTTTTATACTTTCTAATTATTATGGGCCTAAGGCCCTGTGTGTTGTCTATGACATTAATGATGATATGTGATGATATTGGAGGACTAGAATAGTTTAGGTGATGATAGATGTTAATGATATTATTAGAAGTGTTTTTTATAAGTATATATTTTGGAAACTGTTACCTGGGTAGCTGTTATGCTGCTAAAATTTTTGTAAATTAATTATTGACTATAAGATTGATTTTAATGTTTGTTATGACTTGTATAATGATGTTTAAGGATTATACTAAAGTTTTAAAAAATATCTATTTGATAAATAAATAAAATCATACATGTTAAATGAATAAGGACTTAGAGAAATTTTAGGAAGGGTGACCAAATAGGAAGTGGCACTATCTATTGGGTTTCTTTAGGAATCAGGTAGGGGTGTTACATTGGGTGGTATTAGAGCTTAGGTTTAGGTGTTCCTAGGTATTTTACATGAGTGCCAGTGTCTAGGATTTGATTTTCTGATAAGCTACACTGTAATGAGGCTGATAGGTTGTTGTTCTTTTCTAGTGATTCGAAGATGAGTGAAAGGACTCCAGTAGAATGAGGAGAAGAGGTAGCTAGCCATGCTCCTACCACTATTCATGGAGCAGCAACTAGTATAGCTACACTAGAGCCTAGTGATACTACATAATAGCTATAGCCATAGCCACAATAGCAAGCTTAGGCATCTCTTGCACTTCGATAAAACATTGTAAATTTGTTTAGACACATATCAGTAGTAGCTCCACCTCCTTTATCGGCTCCTATACCTCCTGCACTAGCTCTAATACCTTGTCCACTTCTAACTTCATTATAGAAAACATACTTAGAGAGAGCTAAAAGGATAAGAGCAATAGATTTTTTGGGAACTAGGGAAGATGATATAGCTAGGGTAGAGTATTGGCTAGAGAGGACACTTAGAATTCTAGAGCAGTTAGAATGTATAAAGGAGGAAAATCTTAAGTGTTCTACCTCTCTTCTTTAGGTTGAAGCTTTCCACTAGTGGGACATAACCAAGAAAAGGAAAGCAACAATAGAGGTAACATGGGAATTCTTTCTGGAAGAGTTTAAGAAAACATACATCGTAGAGTCTTATAAAGATAAGAAAAGATAAGAGTTCCTTGACTTGAAGCAGAGGAGAAGATATGTGTCAAATTATGAGAATCATTTTGCTAGGTTGAGTTAATATGTAGAGGAATTTGTCCTTACCAAAAAAGAAAGTTGCAAGAGGTTCCTTAAGAGCCTTAATGTGAAGTTACCTATGTAAATAGCCAACTTGAAGGTTGCAAATTTTGCAATTACGGTAGTAGTAGCCTATGATATGGAAGACATGTTGCAAGAAAAGAGGGCTTTATTCCAAAAGAAGAGGCCTTTCACACTAAGTCAGACTAGCTCAGCACCTAGAGCTAGTAAAAGGTAGAGGGAGACCCAACCTCAATCCTAGCCAATGCAACAACCCTAGAGATAGCCCTAGTTATAGAGGTCTGGTCAAGCTTTTGCATCGAGACCTCAACCACCTTAACAAGCCTCTAATGCCTTAACACTAGCACCTAAGAGTACAACCCCAACTTGTTAGACTTGTACAAGAAGACATTAGGGTAAGTGTTGGCAGGCAAGAAAAGGAGAGTGTTTTACTTACAGGGTTAGAGACCATTACTAGAGAGACTATCCTCAGAGGTAGACTGAAGCTGCTCGGACTCAAGCATTAGCAGCACCTTAGAATAAGGGATAGAGACAAAACAAAGGTAATCAGCTGAGCAGTAGTCAAGAGACCAGGTCAGAGGCATGGGCTCCAAATAGATAGTATGCCATTAAAGCTTGTAAGGAGGTAGAGGCTCCAAATGTCATTATTGGTACTTTTTACTTATTTGATGCACTAGTTTTGGCTTTAATAGATCTTGAATCCACTCACTCTTATATTTTCACCACACAAGCACAGGATAGGGGTTTAGAACTAGAGCCTATAAGCATAGACATTCAAGTAAGCAATCTAATTGGACAAAGTGTGACATTGAATAAGATATATAAACACTATCCACTGGTGATTTAGAAATAACTATTCCCTACAGATTTCATTGAACTTCCTTTCTATGAATTTGACATCATCTTAGGTATAGACTGTTTATTAGAATATCGAGCTATGGTTGACTATAAACATAAAAAGCTTACCCTCATAATAGTAAAGGGACATGAAGTGATAGTTGTGGGTGAGAGAAATTCCTTAAATAACCTTATCTTGGCTATTATGGAAAGATGACTCATCTATAAGGGTTGTAAAGCATACCTAGCCCATGTGATTGACACTAGAAACTTCACACCCATTATTAATCAGATTCTAGTTATGTCTAAATTTCCTAATGTATTCCCTGAAGAGTTGTTAAGATTACCTCCACAGTAGGAGCTTAATTTTGAAATTAAAGTATATCCTAATACTTTACCTATGTCTATCACCCCCTATAGAATGGCACCTATTGAGTTAAAGGAATTAAAGGTGCAGTTGTAAGAATTGCTGGACAAGGGCTTTATCAGAGCTAGTACTTCACCATGGGGAGCACCTATGCTCTTCGTAAAGAAGAAAGATAGGTCACTTCAATTATGCATTAATTATAGCCAATTGAATAAGATGACTATGAAGAATAAATATCATTTGCTTAGAATTGATTATCTTTTTTATCAGCTTAGAGCTGGTGTCTTTTTTAAGATAAACATGAGATCGAGGTATCATCAGTTACAGATTAAGGAGGCTGATATACCTAAGACTACTTTCAGAACTAGATATAGGCATTATGAGTTTTTAGTGATGCCATTTAGACTCACTAATGCTCTAGTAGCCTTTATGGACTTAATGAATAGGGTCTTTCAACCTTATTTGGATAAGTTTGTGGTGTTGCTTATTAATGACATTTTGGTGTATTCTAAGACTAGAGAGGAGCATGAATAACATCTCAGAATTGTGCTACAGACTCTGAGAGATAAGCAACTACATGCTAAACTGAGTAAATGTGAGTTTTGGTTGAATGAAATATCTTTCCTAGGCTATATTATATTAGCAAAAGGTATCAGGGTAGATCCCAGTGAGGTTAAAGCTATGTTGGAATGGGAACCTCCTAAGAATGTGACTGAGATATGGTGCTTCCTAGGATTGGCTAGTTACTATAAAAGATTTGTAAAGGGTTTTTCAATGACTACAGTAGCACTGACCATTTGCTTGACAATGGATATTGGGAGGTCCCACGGGGCTAATCCCTGCTATGCTCAGAGTTGCCTGATATTGAATTTTGGGATATTGGGAGGTCTACGTACTGATTTCTACTATCCTTATTGTCTGATATTATAAGGTTTATATGAACTAATCCTTACTATCAGACTAGGTAAATGTGGCTATCGAGGTCTAAAATATTGGCTACTGCACAGCTTTAGAATTCCTTTTTATCTAATGCCTTAAAGAGTCATCTATCTAGTCAAGCCTAAATAATAAAAGAAATATAAATGAACAGTGATAATTAATAACAATGAGAAATAAGGAAAATTAAAGTAGGGGCACAAGAGTGATAAATATAATAATGAGACAAGATGATAAAATAATGTTATTTTCATGACATGGACTCTATATGATGCATTATGCATTCATGGCATGTGTGATGTGCTTGTATGTAAACATGACATATTTTATTACATTAAATTCACCATTGAGTTTCATACTCAGCTTATCAGTGTTTCGGTGTGCAGGTAGTTGAAATATAGTTGTACAACCTCTACAGATTTTGCAATGTAATAGTGACAACAATTGAGGGTATATGTTTTTGTTCTTTTTGATGGTTGCATAGTGGCACTCATATATATAATATGGGTTTTAGGCATAGTTAGCTTAGATTCTAAAAATATTTGTAAATGTTAAGTTAAAGCTCATGATGTATATAAGGCCTTTATTTGAATGGTTTTATTTTCTGTACTTTTTGATGATTATGGGCCTGAGGCCCTATATGTTGTCTATGACATTAATGATGATGTGTGATGACATTAGAGGACTAGAAAGTTCCAAGTGATGATAGATATTGATGATATTATTAAAATTGTTTTTCATGGGTATATATTTTGCAAAATGTTACTCAGGTAGCCGTTATGCTATCTAAATTTTTGTAAATTAATTACTAACTATAAAATGTATTTTAATATTTTTATGACTTGTATAATGATGTTTAAGGATTAGAATGAAGTTTTAAGAAACATCTATTTGATAAATAAATAAAATCATAAGTGTTAAGCAAATAAGAACTTGGAGAAATTTCAAGATGGGTGACCAAATGGGAAATGGCACTACCTATTGGGTTTCTTTAAGAATTAGATAAGGGTGTTATAGCAAATCCTGGTTGGAATTCTCTCTTAGATTGTAGGGTTTAGCTCCTTGAGATTGCCTAGTCTTTTCCTCCTCTTAAGAAGGGTATTTATAGGCTTAAGGATTAGTCTTTTATCTGGAGAGGAATTAGAGTCCTTCTAGGATTAGGAAACATATTTTGAATAGAAAGCTCATGCTTTTAAAAGCTTTTCATGTCAATAAGTTCTTATAGGCTTAGACTGCAATTCTGTACGGACTTAGGCTATGGGCTCTCCCTTCAATCCATAGGCTTTAAGCTAAGTCTTGGGCTAGGTTTGTTTTAGTCCATATGGATATAGGCTTTGGCTTGTCCATCTGGATTATAGCCTTTGGGCTTAACTAGTCTAGGGTGGCTATGATATAGACCTCATAGCATCAAGTTCGGGTGGACTTGTGCTATGTTAGTCTATGTAAACTTAGTTTTTAGGTTGCTTACCTTGTTGCTTGAGCCTGTCTCTAGTTATTATCATAGGCCAAACTCTATGTGTCTACAGTTGCCCCCACTTTAGTGTGTGTTGTGAAATGCTAAAGCAATAGTGCACCTTAAAGTACTTGAGACTTAGTAACATACTTGAAGTTTTGCTATTTTTGCCTTTTCATGATCCAACACAATGTTATCATGTTTACATGATACAAGTTATTATCTCACACCTTTATAATCAAATTTGTTACATGTTTTCAAGTGTTGGTTTTTACACCATTCGGTGAGTTAGTGTTCGCACCCTTCAGTGGCTTGGCATTCATAACACTTGGTGGCTTTGTCAATTACACCTCTTAGTAGATTGGCATTTGCACTTTTTGGTGGCTTGTTTGCACCCTTCGGTGGCTTGTTATTCACTCCTTTTGATGTCTTGCTATTCGCACCTTTTGGTGGCTTAGTTAATCGCACCTATTGGTGGCTTTTAATGTCAATAGTTTACTATATATATGGTTAATGTGCATGGAAGATGCATGTTCTCATGCAAGAAAATACATTGGCAACATCTTTTTTCATGTGTGGAAGAAGGATAATGCATGTTTTTATATATGAAAGATGTATGTTTTCATGTGAGGTGTCAATAATGGATGATGCATGTTTTCATGCATAAAGAACTTAGGAACTTATTGATGATTTAGAGAAAGATGCATTGATACATGTTTGTATGCATAAGAAATGTATTGAAAAATCATGAATGATACATTTCTTTCACACATAAAGGTATTGATAAGGGATGATGGCTAATGCATGTTTTCATGCGAAGATAAATAATGAAATAAATGATGCATGTTTTTATGCAGGGGAAAGTATGATGCATATTTTTCATACAAAGATAAATGATGCATGTTTTCATACAAAGGAAAGTATGATACATGTTTTTCATGCAAAGATAAATGATACATTTTTTCAAACAAAGGAAAACACATGGATAAATGATGCATGCTTTTTCAAGCATAGGAAAACATGTAGATAAATGATGCATGCTTTTCATACATAGGAAAATGTGAAGCAGGGTACATGTTTTCATGCAAAAGAAAATGTGATGCATGTTTAATACATCTGATGCATGGAAAAAGGTATTGATGTGCTAATTGTTGCATCTTTGCATGTGTGGGCAAAAAAAAAAAAGAAGTATTGATGAGTGGTGTATGATGATTGGTGACTTAAAGAAAGATGTATTGATGTATGTTTTCATGCAAAAAGAAAATAATAAAATAAATATAGCTTACTTTCATGCAAAAGCCTAGGGATTGTAGAGATGAATTGTACATGTTTTCATGTAAAAAAAGACATGATGTATGCTTTCATGCAAGGGAAGCATGGATAATGGATGAGATGATTCTATGAAGGAATGTGGTGGTTGAATGATTAGATGTTATGATATGCGTGATAGCTCCCAATTTTTTTAGATGAAGGAATGAATACATATGGCTATATGATGGGTATAATTTTTTTTAGATGATTGAAATGAATCATTTCTTATGATGTGATGGATGAATGGTAAGGGCAAGTATATGTTGAATAATGAATTCATCTTTCCCTATAATGAATGAATGTTCTTTTGTGATTAATGTATGAATAAAGGCAAATGTATAGATAGGCATAATGTGCACTTTTTTTAAATAGATGTATGAATGAATGTGAGTGAGTAAACCTATTGTTTGGGATATATGTGTGATAATGTTTCTAAATGCATGAGTCAATAAATGTTTTATTATTGGGATCATTTTCCTTTCAGACTTGTCATAAGAAAAGCTTAGGTTTTAAGAAAAGTGAAGTTGTGATTTTGAGATGTCTCATGGAGAGACAAGTAAAGTTAATGTGATGGAAAGGCTAGAGAAGTAGGTTAAGTAAAAGTGCTGAGAAAGGAAGTGGAATAGAATGTGCCATACAGATAGTGAGGCTAAGGCTTGGGTGAAATGTTAATATGCCATATAGAGCATCTAAACATGTGTGGCTACAAAATGAATGATTATGATGCAAATGTATGTGATAGCATAGTATAATACTCTTGTTATTAGCTAGTCCAAAGATTTTCTAACTAAATATTTTCTCTCGACCTCTAATTATTGCCTAGACTGCCCTTTATAGGTTTTTGATCTAGTGAGGTGTGCTTTAATTTTTGCCTAGGCTGCCCTGTACGAACCTAGTGAGCTTCTTTTTCTTTTTTTCTTCTTTTTTTAATTCAACTTATCCATATTTGGTTAAGGCTTAGGATCTGATTGTGCTATGTTCGATCAATTGATTTTGGACTTACACCTTTGAAATGGTTGGATATATTTTGAAGCTCTTGTCATAGGAGATTGATGGAACTGTCTAGATCAGTAAGTAGCTTTTCATGAGTACTAGCTTTAATCCTCCAGCATCTTAAATCTTTGTGCTTCTATTGAATGTTAAATGTTGTCTTTTTTACCTTTTCGAGTACTACAGTGTTGATATCCTTATTATTAGCCAATCTTGAAGATTTTCTGACTAATTATTTTCTCTTAATTTCTTTAACTTTTTCCTAAGTTCATGCTCTTTGTTGATTGGCATAGCAAGAATTAGAAAACTCATTTTTTTCTTTTTGAATGAGGGTAACCACGGTTGAAAAGAGAATGCTTAATTGTTTGAGGTTGAAGGCAAATCTTTTTGGCTTTAGTGTTTAGTATCTTCCAACTTTTGGATTTTTGTGTTGACGAGAATCAAAAAATTGTTAGTCTTTTTAGAGTGATTCTTATGAGCTTTTAAGCTTTGAAAATTATGATACAGAATGAATTTAATGCTTTAAGTTTTGGAGCCTATTGAATTTGAACCTCTTTGAAGATTGATGGAAAGCATTCATTTAGGTTTAATTGTCCCCAGCTTGTTATTTTCTTTCTTTCATCTCATATTCAGGGATATTTCTCATGCTTTATAAGGAAAGATTGATTTTTAAGCTTAAAATCTTGTGTAACAGTGATGAGCCAATTTTTAGAGAATCATGACATTATTTATAACATATGTGAATTAGGCTATTCATGTTTTGTTCTCTTTTTTTTATTTCTTTTTTTTTCCTTTTTTGAAATCTCTCAACTCACTTTCAAGAGTACTATGCTATGCAATTAATGTGGTAAACAAAGATGCTTATGAAAAGCCAGAATGATGTTCTATTAAACTTTAATTATTCCAACATAAAAGAAAGAAGCAATTAAAAAAGAAAATAAAGATAGTCTTCACATCTTTATTGGATCTTTCCATATCATTATTTGGTTTGTTTTAGTAGTTTGTTAATAGTTGGCCCATGGGGTGGCAGACTAAATGTTAAAAAGAGAGAATCTTGCTTTTTAGAGATTTGAGGAATGTTGGTGAGGTCTAGTAATGAGTGATCTTTAGGGTAGGGCACCACACTATGGTTTATGAGATCTTGGATAGCTTAATGAAGGGCTTTGCAATTGTCAGCTAAGTGGCTAGTCTTTTGGTGATAAGCACAATATAGGTCATGGCAATGGTTAGGTAGAAGTTGTAAGGAGTGATGTTTAGGTATTAAGGGTCGAAGGAGGTTCTTTTCTTTCAATTCCTTGAGCATCATGGACAAGAGCTTATTCTGATGGGCAAGTCTATGAGAAATCTTTCTTGGCCTGATTCTTTGGTCATTACTTGCCCCTATGGTCAAATTTATACATGCCAACTTCTTTAAAGCACTTATTGTTAGGTTTCTTGGATCCTTTGTTCTATGAATGTCATTGTCCTTTGTTTTAGTGTAGCCATTGCCTTGTTTATCATGCCTTTAGTGACAAATTAACTCTCACCTTTGGTTTTAGGTTTGGTTGCCATTTTTATAGTGAGGAGTGTTAAAGGAAGGAGAGGAGTGAGTCTTTTCCTTTGAAGAGCTTGAGTGAAAGATAATCCTTATAGTTAGCATGATATAGTTATTAATATAATATGATGTATGCTTCAAGAATTATGATTATAATGCTAGGGTAAATATTAATATGTATGAAGAACATGCATAAGTGTGAATGAGGTTTAAATGAATAAAGGTGACTCCTATGTTAGGTGAGATGATATTAGGTGATTGAACCCTACGTGATGTGTCTAGGTATGGTATGCTAAATGAGAATGCGTAGGTATGTAGAGGATGGTTAATACATGTTATTTTTGTTAATATGATACAAGTTATGGATTAATAATGCATGACTAAGCCTAAATAGTATGCATAAAAAAGTGAAGTTATTAGGATAGTGTTGTACATGTATACAAGATGGTTCGTGATGCTAGATGCATTTTTATACATGTGTAACATCATGGCATATGTATGTTTGTTGTGCATGGGCAAGTGAGTCTTCTAAGGATAGATGCTTGACGAATGATGCATACTCATTATGGTTAGGGACTAGACCTATATGTAACACATGTTGGGGCACTTATAAGGTTCCTTGTTAAAAATGGAGGCACAAAAAGATATACATTCATGATACACATGATTGCAAGTATATGTGATGAAAATGCGTATAGGGATATATGCATGATTCTAGATACATATAGGTGTCTTTTAGGCACATAAAGAAAATGCTTCTAAAGTTGTATGCATGGTTTTATAAGGATACATATGAAGGTCTATGTTATGTGAAAGGTTATGAGGTATATGTTACAATGAAGCTATGAAATATGAGATATATATATATGAGGTACTTATTTGTTAGGTGTTGTGATATCTATGTTATGTATAGATAGCTAATATATGGGTGAGGTTAAAGGGTCTTAATATGGGATGGTCCTAAGGAATAATATGTGCTAGTATGAGATATACTTATATAAAGTGTGTTTATAATATATGCGATCTAGGGAGTTACATGATGTATGAGTAAGAGTTTAATGGTAATGGACCTTTACAAGGTGAAAGTCTTTAATGCATGGTTAATGTGCCATGTGCTATTATGAAGTGCACTTAAGTTTATATGAAGCATGTTTATAATGCAATGAGTATTAAGATAGAAATGTGAAATTTTATGAGATACGTGTGGTTCACAAGAAAGATACAAAGTTTATGTCATGTAGTAGGTATAATGTTATACATGTGCATTAAGGTAAAAGCATGATATACATATGGTATATAAAAACAAGAAAGACATAAAATAAGAAGGATGCAATATAATGTTAAAAAAGGATACAAGTTAGGGTGTCAAGGACAAACACAAGCTTTCTAACCTTATTACTCCCACACACATGGTCTTAGTAATTCTTCCTAGGTGGGGTTACCTAAGAATTATTAGGGGATATATAGGTTCAATTATGGGCTTGATTAAGCCTCTCGTATTTAAAGCACATGAAAGAGTAATAGCCTGTAACATTTAAGTCTTGTTTGAGGTGAAATTAGGTTAAGCCCATTTCAAATGAGGTTAACCTAATACAATGGGCTTACCCCTACTTCAAATGAGGTTAAATATAATAGGCCCATATAGCAATCATCATGCAATCATGATCACTTAGGGTAGTTCAACATAGGAGAAGTTGCTAAGCTTAACTATATGGGTTCACAGTTTAGTAAAAAAGCTTTATGGGTCCCACAAGCGGAGGTCCCTCATAACGGTCTCTCTAATCAAGGATAATAGTGATTGATTAGTTCACCTTTTCATATACCCGAAGGCATGAGGCTTGTGAGTGATAGATATACTAGTACTTCTCTATTCTTGAATGAAAAATAGAGTCATGGTTTGCAACACCAACCAGGGTAAAAGGGACATGATTTATATCGGATGTAATCTATAAGACTGATAAAAATTAGAATATTAGATGGCATATTATATGGGCACTTTTAGATTTAAATTATCAGTCCCCAGTGGAGTTACCACTATAGATTTATTGTACTTTATCATGGATGAGAGTAGTTAGTGTTTAGGTTTAGACCTCTGATCTTTAAATCACATACAGTGGTCCACTCTACACTAGGACCACTGATCTTTTCTACTAGAAAAGTTCGAAATCAAATCTTATTTATGCCCTAATAATATGCCTTCCTTTATATTGTAATGTTTATCAATCCCATATCAAGCAAGCATGCATTATAGTTAAAACATTCATATCACCTTTTCATGTGGAGAAAGTAAATTATGATATTTAAAGCATACAATAATCATGATAGTATATTGTATATCTAAAAGTTAGGTCATTCATTAATTGGGATTGGACCTAACAACTACCCATAATTCCATAGGAATTGGTAGTAATTACTTAACTCCTATCTCTAGGAGATTAGCCTTTGTTAAAATACATTTTTATGTGACTTTTGATTAAGGAAATTTAAATCCATTTTATTATAAAAACACTAATTAATTAGGTAGAAAAATCATTAGTGTGAGGCTAAGCTTTTGTTATGTAAAACAAGTTATTAAGCTACCTATTACAACCTTAAAATAGGCAAAAGAAATAAAAGGTACAAAACCAAATGAAATAGTCTATAACAAGTGTTTGGTCCCGTCTTCACATTGTAAAGTCCATGCGAACTCAAGATGGCCCTAATATATATCCGTACAGACCATTGTATGTGAGGGTTATTATGTTCGTTCGAACCTCCAATCCAATAAGAATGGTCACTCTTACACAACTCAAGAAAAAGGGTTAGTAACACCAAACAGTGGTCTATGAGGACCTAATAACAATGTCAAATAAAAGGATAACAATACATGTTCTAAGTGCATATGAAGATATGAATGATTATAGAATATGCACAAATAATTGTTATGAATAAGAAGATGATAGATTAACTATGCAATGGAGAATATAACTTCATCACAAGTATATTAACATGAATTATATTTTGAACAGACCATTGTATGTGAGGGTTATTATGTTCGTTCGAACCTCTAATCCAATAAGAATGGTCACTCTTACACAACTCAAGAAAAAGGGTTAGTAACACCAAACAGTGGTCTGTGAGGACCTAATAACAATGTCAAATAGAAGGATAACAATACATGTTCTAAGTGCACATGAGGATATGAATGATTATGGAATATGCACAAATAATTGTTATGAATAAGAAGATGATAGATTAATTATGCAATGGAGAATATAACTTCATCACAATTATATTAACATGAATTATATTTTGAAACGCTTGTCTATATAGGCTATACTCCTTATGAATGATAGTTCGTGTGGACCACATATTAATTTTAAAATATTAACAATATACATACTAAGGAATGGAATAATCATTCAATATGATAAATGTAATGGCCGTGTTTCGAGGCTTCATGAACAGTGCCACTAGGTCCGAGAAGTGTGCCTAAGGTGTTAGGTTACTTGCACATAAATCGAGACAGTGACATTGGTCATAAAGCTTTGAGGGGCTTTAATCTAATGAAAAGAGCAAAATTTAAAAATTTAGTAGAACCGATAATTCATTGTGGATGTGAAGCTATGCTTGGGTGTAATAAAAATTTTACAGGCTAGGATTGACCCAAAATATGCCTGGACAGACCCAAAAATAGTTGACCCTGAGGCTCAAAAATTCTATTGAGTCCATTGGTGAAAGAATTTTTAGATTCTGAGGTCGTTTGAAAATTCTTGTAATTTTTTAGTTTGGCATGCAAATTGAGGCTGTTTAAAAACTATTATATCGATGGAATTTGGCCACAAAAATTTATAAGCAGGTAGAGGGGATTAAAATATGAATTTTAAAACAATGTAATTTTTTGAGGTCTGCGTGAATTTTGGTGAATTTTTAAAGTTTGCCAAAAAATTGAGACTTATTAGGGTGGTTCGGGTGGTTGTGGTTGCCAGCTAGCCTAGGGCATTGACAAGTGGCAAAAAGTGTTGGCAAGTGGATTTTTCCACTAAATAAAAGGCCAAAATTTTTTTCTTCTTTCTAGGCTGGAATTAACGGCACAGTAGCCTTAGAGAGAGAATTCCATCTTTTTCCTTCAACAAAATTGCAAGTTCTAGGTTTCTAAATTCAAGTTAAGATGTTATGGAGATGAGGGAAAAAGAATCATGGCAAGTATGGCTTGTACATTGGTATGGCATACATGGTATAAAGTGTACATGTATGGATATATGCTAGCATATTGATGTGCAAGGTGTATGTGTGATAAGTGAGGTTAAAATGTATGTGTGCGTAATAATTTCCTTAGTTGCCGAAAGGTATATAACATGGGAAAGCTTTGCAAGTATGGTATATGGCAAGTTTAGAGCCTATGGGTGATGCAAGGAAAGGTATATGTAATGTATGATATTAAAGTGACATGAACTTAGCTAATATGTACTTTAAATGGCATGAAATAGTAAAATTATATATGTAAGTGTGATTGAGCTATTGATTAAGGAATAATTGTGTAATAAACACTATGGAAATGCATGATTAAGCATAAAAAAGGTTGAACCTGAGGGCTATGTTAGTGTAAATAGGCATGAAAGTGATGGAATATACAAGTATTAAATATACCTACAATGACATATTTATGTGAGTTATCATGGCTTAAATTATCTTGGCATGAATTTAATCAATGTACACTATTAAATGGCATGTAACGTAGTCAAGGAATGGCATGAATAATGACCTTAAATTTAGATTAGCAAACAAGTATAAAGATTGGCTTGTACTTTGCCTATAAGGGCTATGGCTTGTAAATGAAAACCATGTTTATTTGTATGCCTTTGAGGGCTATGTCTTGTAATGTATGGTAATGCATTTGAGCCTATGGTTCAGCCTTGTAAATGGCCTAAGATTGGTTGGCTTAGGGCCTATGATATGGATGTAAATAATGGCTGAAATTGCACCAAAAAATAAGGTGAATCGGACCTAAAATGCTTAGTAGAACCTTGGCTGCAATGACTTATAACTGTCCTAGATAACCATTACCTGAATTAATAAATCCTCGAGATAGTAAATGGCCTAGATTTGTGATATACTAATGGAATTAAATTCAACACAATATGTTATAATTATTAGCACTTGAATCCTTAAATATATTTTCTAATATTTTACCCGATATAGCTTATTTATGGCCATAACTGATCGGGCTAAATTTCAACTGAGCTATAAAAATTATAACTATCTATTTTTGAGTTTATAATATTATAAAAGGTTAATCAATAAAGGAATGGACACTAATTGAGGTTAAATGGCCCACTAGTTAAACACCTACTGGATGGATTGACTGGTCAACTTAGGGATCCTTAGCAGCTGCTACACTATCTACTTTTTAGACAGGGTTGGTACAGTGGCATAGGTCCCCATTGGGGCCACTATACTAGTCTATTAGATAGACAACTTTCTACTCTTGCAACCTGATGCTAGATTTGATATTGTCGATGCAGTGGCATAGGTCCTTATGGGCCACTGCACTAGTTTATTGGACAGACCAGTTTGCTAGGTAGACATAGCCATTTCATCACTGATCATTTATATGATGCTGGTGTAGTGGTATAGGTCCTTGAGGGCTACTACACTAGTCTATTAGATAGACCAGTATGCTAGGCAGACAACCCTTCGTTATTTACATCTTAGGTGCTAGAATTCAATTGAGCTAGTGCAGCGGCATAGGTCTAGAATGGGGACCGCTGCACCAGTTTATTTTTCCCTTTAGATCTAGTGTCTATTAGGGTTGTCTCCTGAGTTGGGCCAGTTGAAATAATTAAATAAGATTAACAAACTCATATATGACTATGAAATATAAATAGGGGCATTTTAGTAATTTTCCACTGATAATAAATAAAGGCTTAAAATGGTATAGTTTGTGCATAAAATAACTAATAATGACCAAATACATAAAAGTATATAACTTGTAATAATTAATTGTATAATTATAGATAGAAACACCCTAGGGGTAAAATAGTAATTTTGCATGCTAGTGTTATAAATTGAACTTGGGATATCAATATAAGATAAAAATAAAAGTATAATACATGGTTTAACTATAGACATGTTTTTAATGGTTGAATTCACCACTGAGCATTTTTATACTTAGCATACCTATTTTGCTGCGCAGGTACCAAGATCATGGGTGCCGCCTTGTAAAGTGTGCAATAGAGTTCAAAGGTCATTCTTGAGAAGACTGATCATGTATAGATATATAGTTTTTGCACTCTATGTACTTAGGTGGGGAAAATGGGTGTGATGTATATAAGGGACACAGAGTAGTATTTGTATATAATAGACTGTGTTGTAATTAATCATGTGATGGTTTCTTTTATGTATGTATGCTTTATGTTAGATGCTTATGAGCTTGAGGCTTTTTGTGTTTTGTTGTGGGCTGAGGCCTGTGATTGCTTTATGATAGATGATGTTGATAGGATGATATCTAGGGGACCAAAAAGGTCTAAGAGATGCAATATATGATATAGAAGTGTTTACAAGTACAAAAGAATTTTGGGATAGTGACCTAGGCAACCAGTATGTTGTAAAAAATTTTAGGTCATACTGGGCTATGTTAAAATCCTTCTGTAATAGCCTAAACCTGATAATATGAACTTAAATGGATTATAAGAGTAAACTGGATTGAATTGAGAGTCAGACAGGATTGTATAGTGCAGTATTAATAAAAGTTAAATGCATGATTGTGGGAGCAGTGAGATGGGTGACCTAGCAGGAAGTGCACCACTTATTGGGTTTCTTCGGGAATCCAGTAGGGGGTGTCACAATAAAGGTATAAAGGCATGCTAACATAGTGAATAAAATATATTAAAATGTGGTAGACAAGGCAAACATGGTATTGTTATCGAACAATAGTCCGTATGGATCTCATATTGTATACATGTTTAATTTATAGGTTTGTACGGACTTCACACCATGCATAGATTCAAATATTAAGTCTGTGTAGACCTTGTCATGCATTGAGATAAGTCCATGTGATTTAAGTGTCGATCCTAGAATGATTACATTATTTTAATGAATGATGAAATGTGATTAAAACAATACAAAACATTAACCTACTCCTATAATTGATGTGGGAATTACATAGAACCAACTCACATGTCAATTAATCATGGGATATCATTGGTTACAACTAACAACACAAATAAATGAATGAATATGATGAAAAGAGCCTCAGATCTTACCTTAAAGTTAGCACTAAGCAATAAAATGAAATGTAGGGTTTTAGAGGAATTAATTTTTTTAAGTGTGGATTGATAAGACCGGTAGTGTAAATCTTGGTTGGAGTGCTTTCTTAAACTCTCAGACTATAAGGTTTAGCTCTTTGACATTGCCACCTCTTCTCCTCCTCCCAAAAGGGGTATTTATAGGCTTAGGGATGAGTCTCCCATCCAGAGAGGAATTAGAGTCCTTCTAAGACTAGAAAACATATTTCGAATTATAAGCTCATGCTTTTGGAAGCTTTTCACATCGGTAAGTCCATATAGACTTAGGCTATAGGCTCTTCTGTTAGTCCATGGGCTTTGGGCTAGGTCTTAGGCCTGGTCTATTTTAGTTTGTGCAGACATAGGCTTTGGCTTGCCCATGAGGATTGTGGGCTTTGGGCTTAAGTAGTCTAGGTTGGCTATGATACATACCTCATAGCATTAAGTTTGGGTGGACTTGTGCTATGTTGGTCAGTGTAAACTCGATTTTCAAGTTACTTGCCTTGTTGCTTGAGCTTATCTCTAGTTATCATCATAGGCTAAACTCTAGGTGTCTACACCATTCTATTTGAATATATGTAAATTATGGTTCTGTTATGATAATGGTCTAAATAGACTTATTGTTGGATAATACACAACATCTACACGAAACAACCTAGAGGGTTCATATAGTTCGCATGGACTTGATAATATGGAGGTAGAGTAGAATTCTTACTTCATGTATCTCTATTTTGGTTTTGTATATTTTAATCTCTTATTTGTTTTGCATTGTAGTAGTAGTTTAATTAACTTATTTTGCGCATTAAATTAACATCTCACATTAATTATTTTCCTACATAATTAAATTGGTGTTTTATGATAAAATAATTCTGATTTTCCTTAATAAAAGTCATAATACAAAAATGTATTTTAACAAAGGGTAATCTCTTAGAGATGGGGTTAGGTAATTATCACTAATTTCTATGGAATTATAAGTAATTGTTAGCTTACTTTGCAAATAACAAATCACCCATCTTATGGATGTATGTTTTATGCATTTATGCTTTATTGATTAAACATCATTTCAATTATTACAATTTACTTTTTCTTGTATGCAAAGGTGACATGGATGGTTTATAATTATTTTTGCTTGCTTGTATGTTATGGGATTGATAAACATTAGAATGTAAAAAAGGTATATTGTCGGGCATAAATAAGATTTGATTTTAAGCCTTTCTAGGCAAAAGATTAGTAGGTCTTGGTGTAGAACCAAGTGGTGACTCTAACACAATCTCCTCATCCCTCTATAATGGAAACTCTACTAGGGATGAGAATTGAATATGAAAATGCCTAAATAATATAACTTTTAATATTTTAACTTTTGTCAGTCCTATGTATTTCATACTATATAAATTGTGTCCCTTTTACCTTTATGGTATTGTAAACCATGAACCCATTTTTCAGTCAAATTTAAAGGATTACTAGCATATCTATCACTCACAAGCCTCACACCTTCAAGTATATCAAATTATGAATTGATTAGTCATCACTACCTTTGATTGGGAAAACTCGTTAGGAGGAACCCTTGCTTGTAGGAGCCTTAAGCTTTTTAACTAAATCATAAAGCCCATGTAGTTAAGTTAGCAACTTCTTCTAAGTTGTATGACCTTAAGTGTATGCAACTATATTATGAATGTGTTATGGGCTTATTCTATTTAACCTCATTTGAAGTGAGGCCATGTTTATTATTCCTTTTATCTTGAAGGTTTTTGCCTATGCTTCAAGGTAGTTGAAACCACATGAGAAAAATTATCCAACACACAATCCTGAACTAGTAGTTATTGTTTTTACTTTGAAGATTTAGATGCATTATCTCTATGGTGAAATGTATTATATATATACAAATTATAAGAGTTTAAAATACCTTCCAACATAGAAAGAGTTAAATTTAAGGCAGTGTAGATGGATAAAGTTAATTAAAAATCACAATTGTCTTATTGACTATCTTTCGAGTAAAGCTAATATAGTGGCAAATGCTTTGAGCAGAAAATTTATCTTAGTTGTAAGGGCTTTGCATGCCAAGGTAAAGATCATGAATGCTAGAGCTTTATTGGTTGAATTGTGAATTAAGCTAAATCTTGTATAGCAAGGGAAGGAAGCACAAAAGGATGCTAGTAAGCTTATGAGCATCATGAGTTTTATCCAAGAGGGGAAGTCCACAGAGTTTAAGATCAATGGTGATGGATATCAGTATCATTAGAGCTATTTATGTGTACTTGATGATAAAGAAGTGAATGAATAAATCTTGAGTGAAGCACATAGTATACCTTATGCTATACATCCTAGTAGCATTAAGATGTATCAAGATTTAAAATCATAATATTGGTGGCATGGTATGAGGAGGATGTGATTAAGTTTGTGGCTAAGTGCCTTAGTTGTCAACAAGTTAGAGTATTGAGTTTGTAATGCCCAAAAATCTCAGTATTATGAATAGTACTTTCTGATATATGAATAGTGTTACTTGAGATTTGGGTCTCACTAATGCTATAGAATGGGAGTAAAACCTTATAGTTTTGTATAATAACCCATAGACAAGTTAAAACATAGTCTGGGATTTTCATGAAATCCCCTAATACATAGTATTAACCCATTAATGGGTTGATGTTGAAAGTCTAATTTCATAGTTTTGCATATTAGCCCACTAGCGGGTTAATGAGTAAAAGTCTGTCATTTCTATTTTTTTATGCTAACCTGAAATAAGGTTAAAGGTAGATGCTGAAATATTTTTGAGTGAAGTATGGAACTAAAATGAAGTCTCTAAGCTAGTTAAAAGCCAAAAGTTATGTCAAGGAATGCAGTTAAGAAGGCCATATCATATATGTGTAAACATAAGTGGAATTGTGTATTTAAAGGTGGTTATGACAAGTAACACTAATGATTAAATAGAAGCTAATGGGATTAAAGTGTGGAAATCTAACATTATGATTTTTCATATTAACCCAGTAGCGGGCTAATGTATAAAAGTTTATCATCAAGAAGTTTTGCATAATAACCCACTGGAGGGTTAATGTTGAAAAGTTTGACCTCACAATTTTGCATATTAACCTACTGGAGGGTTAATGATAAATACTGAATGATGTGAAAAATAGGTACAGATAAAAGTAGCATTTTTAATCAAATTTTCTCAATTTTTAAACACGGATTTTTTGAGCCATTTAAAGAATAATATGTATGATTACTTGGGATCATAATATATGTAAATTGAGGATGGAATGAAATAATGGATGAGCAAGAATAAAGAGGAGATATAAGTAAGAAAATAAAGGATTTTACGTGGGCTTTGATATGGGCCATTGGATTTCTTTTAATGAAATAATCCTTGCCATTTATTTCTAGTATAAAAAGCCATTTATAGTAACTAAGAGACCCATATTTTGTAGAAGCACCTCTCATCTTCTTTTCTTCTCTTTTATGTGAAAAGCCAAAGAAGCCATTTTAGGGCTTCCTAAGCTAGTTTTCTTCAAATTTCTAGTAAAACTCATACTAAAACAACCTTTTAAGATATGATTTAGCATCTATATAATTTGAACATCAATTTTAAAGGCTTAATTAAAAAAATGGGGAGAAGTTTGAATGTATTTATGTATGGGTGAATAGTAACTTGAAATTGGGTAAGTGATTATTTTTTACTTTTAATAATTTTTAGTAATAATTTAAGGCTCCAAATGAAGTGATATCAAGTTATAAATTGATTTGGATACATGTTTGAATTATTATGAATTTTTGAATATTATGGAAGATTAGTGACCAAGTATTGGAAAAAGGGTTTATTTTCAAGCTTTGATATTTTTCTAAGATGTAATGGGATGCCAATATGAGATTTATCAAGTTATTTTGAAAATTTTATGGCTATTTTAATTATTGTCAATTTTTGGAGGTTATAAAGGAATAGTAACTGAATATTTTATGGGTAGTTATTTTAGGGCTTTTATAATTTTTGGGGTGTTTTTAGGATGCTAAAAAGAGTTATAAAAGGTTAATTTGAAGAATTAAAGCATATTTTAATTTTTATGAATTTTTTTTTGTTTGTGTATTAAGGTTATGTTCAAGAGGTGATAAGGAGGAATCAAAGGAAAAAGGAAAGTAAAGGCTTGAGGAGGCTATGGGAGAGTTAGTAAACTTAGTGAGGTAAGTGTATCCTTTATAGTATGTGTAATCAAATTAAATTGTGTTTGATTGATAAATTGCCCTAAATTACATATATGTAAATTATGGCTTTAAATGTGTTAAATGGTGAATGAGATATATGATGATGCATTTAAGATGGATTAAGTGTATGAAAAGGATGTCAAAGTCATATTATGATTATAATG
>CANXYI011893332.1:0-14592 GCA_948208565.1 Hura crepitans | reverse complement strand
ATAATCCTTTTGTTGTCTTTTTGGCTGAGACCATTCAAGGATTAGATGCTTTAAAGAGAGGGGATATTGGCTTTGTAGTAGAAAGCCCAATTCTCTCATAGGTATACATAGAGAGCCCTTGTGGGTTTTCCCTCTAACTTTTATTTTTAACCTTAACTTTTGCCCAGTGCATCCATAAAGGTTTTCACACTAGTAGGTTTGCCTAATTTTTGCTTAGGTGGTCCTTTATGAATTTTTCAACCTAATAGTTCTTTTGTTTTTATAGATTTGGTTGCAAGAAAAAATAGGGATGCTTATACCTCCTCTAGAAAAGCTTTGGATTAAATATGCTCTAAATCATTATTGTGAAAGAATGCTTGAGATGAAGTTTAGCATTATGATTAATGGACTAAATGGTTCAGTACTGCTGTTGCAATCCAATGGAAATGTTTTTGGTGGAAGATCACCCATTTTTCTCTATCTTGTCATTTAGGCTATGTTCTCTTGATAGGATTGAGACATGTTGCATTTTATATCCTTTCTCGAATCCAATGACAATTTTGTCTATTGCAAAAGATCCCTTCTAAACCTTTGGGATATCAAGGTAGACCTTTAACCCATCATTTCTTTTGTTCTTTTCTCTATTTATGGAAGCATTGTGCTATAATGAGAGATGTGCCTATTCATGCAACTAATGGCAACATAAATACAAGTGACAATTACAAAGATTGGATTCTAAGTACATTTAAAAACAATAGGACATTAGTACTAAAGAGAAAATGTGAGGATAAAACTTCTATGTTTGAAAAGAAAAGATGTATTTAGACTCTTTTTATAGTTCATTTACTTATATGATGTTTCTCACTTAATGGAAGCTTGTATATCAATGATTATCATCTTTGCTATTAATGCATTTGTAACTAAGCTGCTTAATCTTAGAAAATATATTAATTTCCCATTAATGATACTGTCATCAACAATTAACCTTGAAAAGGTTTTCTTGATTGGACATTTTCTCTCAAATCCCCTAACTTTTGCATGAAGTGCTTGATAGGTTTTCACTTCATCGGGGTGTCCTAACTTTTATCTAAGTTGCCGTGTTCGGGTTTTCAACTTAGCAGAATTTTTTTATTTTTTATTTTTTTATATCTTTAGTAGAAGTACTTTTTTAGCTTATCCATGCTAACAAGTTTAGAGAATTCATTGCCTTCTAAGTCTAAGATCTTAAAACCTCTATGTTTGAATATATTTTTAACCAAACATGGGTCTTCTCAGGTAGGCTTGAACTTTCCCCTTAGATCTGCTAATAAGGGCCAAGTTTGTTTTAGTACCAAGTCACCTTTTTGTATGGGTCTAGGCTTGACTTTCTTATTGCAAGCTCTAGCAATCCACTTCTAGTACAATTGCATATGATAAAGAGCTTTAAGTCATTTTTTATCAATCAATGCCAACTGTTCATACTTGTTTCTAGCTCATTTTACTTCTAGTATTTTTGCTTCCTACACAACCATGAGTATAGGAAATTTAATTTTTATTAGTAACATTGCTTCTATTTTGTAAACCAATGAATAGGGCGTGGCTTGTGTAGATGTCTTGATAGTTGTTTTGTATCCCTATAGTGCAAAAAGTAACATATCTATCCAATCTTTATAGGTAACTATCATTTTTTGCAAAATTTTCTTCATATTTTTATTGGCTGCTTCCATTACCCCATTAGTTTAAGGTCGATATAGAGAAGACTTGTATGCTTAATTTTGTATTTCTACAAAAGCAATCTAGTTTCACCTTGGAATTGTACTCCATTATCCATGATAACTTGTTGTGGCAATCCATACCTGCAGATGATGTTTCTTTTAATAAATTTCACAATCTATTTTGCCTTTAATTTGTAAAAAGATTCAGCTTCAACCTATTTGGAGAAGTAATCAATTGCTACCCTATGTATCTTTGCGTTCTAGTAGCTAAAGGCCTTATTTCCCCAATTATGTCTATTCCCTATGTTGAAAATGGCTAGAGAGATGATAAACTAGCAAAGTCATTAGGTGGTAGGTGACTTAGGTTCCCATAGATCTAGCATTTTTGACATTTTCTAACAAAATTACAATAATCTATTTCTATGGTTAACTAGTAGTATCCTAATTACATGATCTTCTTGGCCAAGTTTTTCTCATTTATATGAGGTCCACAAAGACCTTCATGCACCTCTGTAAGTATTTTTTAAGACTCTAATTCGTCCACACATCTGAGCTTAATACCATCTAACTACCTTTTATAAAGCATCCCCTGGTAAGAAATGAACTAGGTTGATAATTTTTGTAGGACCCTCTTATCTTTCTTAGTTGTATAGTCTGGGTACTATCTAATTTCTAGGTAAACTTAGATGTCATGGTACCAAGGTAAATTGACATTGGTTTGTTCAGTTGTAGTTCTGACTATACTTGTATATGTGGGAAATCTTTGTTTGCTGAAGTACATGTGTTTAGGCAAATCCTTTTTGTTGAGGTTTGATACTGACATCAAAGTGGCTAGGGCATGCACAACTTGGTTTTATTCTCTAGGGAGATGATAGAAAGTGCATTTGTCAAATCCTTCCAATATATTCGCGAGTGTTCTAACCTACTAGCTTAAATTCTTATCCTTGATCTCCCAATTACCCTTTACTTGTTGTATGACTAGTATGGGATCCTTATATACATCAATTACTTTTGTCCCTAGCTGATATAAGGTTTTTAGGCCATAAACACATGCTTCATATTCTGCTACATTGTTAGTTACATGGAATTCTGGCTTTCTAGCTAAGAACCTTTGCTTACCCTTTGGATTGATGAGTAATACATTGGCTCTTACACCTTTTTGGTTTGTAGCTCCTTCAAAGAACATTTTCCATCCTTCCTAGGAGATTGCCCCTAAGTGTTTATTTGGAAATTTAAATTCTTTTTATTTTCCTTTAATTGGATGTTATGCTAGGAATTTAGCTACTGCTCAGCCCTTAATCAACTTTTTGGTGACATAAGAAATGTCAAATTCTTATAAAAGTAGGATCCAACAGCCCATTTTACCTATTAAAAAAAGTGCAGTTTGCAAGTACCTTGCGGATCATATTTTGCTACTACCTCTACCTTGTATGATTGAAAATAGTGACATAGGTTTTTGGAGACCCAAATTACTCCCAAACATATCTTTTCCACTTTTGTTCATATGGGCACAATTTCTTGCTTAGGTAATAGACTACATTTTCCACCCTAGACTTGTCTACTTGTGGGATGAGAGCTCTTATGCAATATTTTTCAACTACCAAATATAAGATTAGGAAGTTTTTGGGTTTTAGTGGTCTCAGGATAGGTGGTTTGGTTAAGTACTACTTCATGGCTTAGAAAGCTTTCTCAAAATCTTTGTTCCACTCTTATGGTTGTCCTTTACATAATAAATTAAATATAGGCTCACAAATTGACATAAATTTGGCTATGAACTAGCTACTATACTGCAGTTTACCAAGAAATCCTCTAACTTCCTTTTTTGATCGAGGTGTTGGCATTTCTAGGATCACTTTTACCTTATTTAGATGTACTTCAATCCCATTTCTACTAAACTTGAATCCTAACAACTTTCCTAATATGACTCTAAAAATGCACTTCTTAGGATTGAGCCTCATGTTGAATTGGTGTAATCTTTGGAAGCCATCTTATATGGAGATATAGAAATTGGTATTGTGCTTGGCATCACCACAATCCCAAATTCTTAATCCAATTCTGGTGGCAAACTAGGTAATTCATTTGGTAAAACATCCCCAAACTCAGGCACAATAGGAATCTGAATTGCTCTCGATAATTCTTTTTAGTGTCAACCACATATGCAAGGTAGGCTTGACAACCCTTCCACATCATCCTTCTAGCCACAACTGTGGATACAATATTAGCCATACAATCTGATCTTTCACTAATCAATGTCACTTCTAACCCATCAGTAGCTTGTAACGTGATCCTCTTCCTCTTGCAATCCACTATGGCATGACACTTGGACAACTAGTCTATGCCCAAGATAAGATCGAACTCATTGAATTGCAATTCAATGAGATCCACTAAGAAAACATATCCTTGGGTTGACAAAGGATAGTGCCTATATACTATGTTAACTAAGATGTGTTGTACTATAGGATTGCTAACCATCATATCAAAACCAAGGTCATCTGACTCTAAACCCCGATCTATAACCTATGCTATGCAAATATATGAATATGTGGATCCTGAGTCTATCAATGCTAAAGCATGTAAATCAAAGATATGAAAAATACTCGTTATAACCTTTAGAGCGTTTGCCTCATCTCTATCTTATATAGCATATTGTCTAGCTGGAGCTCTACTAACTAGCCTCAACTTTGCCCCTAGTGTCTCTCTTCTGTGATGTCTCTAATGGCCTAAACATATAGTTCGTCTAAAAATGATCCCTAGAGCCTCAACCCCAGTATACTCATAGTGTAACTCTCTAACATACACCTTGGTCTCTCCTATGGCAAGTCTCATAAGCTGATGTCGAAACACTACCAGTACTAGATCTAGGAGCACCTGATGTCTAGGTCTGATGTCAGGCCTATATGCTAGAACCTTATCTTAACCTTTTAGATTGCTCTGACTTCTTGCTTTGTTATTGCCTGGACTGACCCCCTTTTTATTTTTTATCCACTGTATACCTAGAACTGCCTTGTCCCTGGCCAAATGATCTCCTGTTGAAGCCATCTCTCTTTTGTCTCAACTGATGTACCATCTCTATGGTATGCAAGCTGCTACTAAGGCCAAAAAATCTATAATTTACATCGAAACAACTTGTTACATAATGTCAAGGTTTAACCCCTTCTCAAACTTCTTGTAGCAATCTTCCTCTGTAACCACCACTACCTTGGCATATCTGCTCAAGTGAACAAACTCCTTCTCATACTCAAATACAGTCTTATGCTTCAACCTTACATCTATGAACTCCTAATACTTCTGATCTAGGTAATGCTCAGTTATGTATTTCTTCTTGAATTCTTGAAGAAAGGACTCCTAATTAATATCAGCAGCCATCTTATGCTTTGTAATGGTCTTCTACCACTTCGAAGCTTCCTCTAACATCATGCAAGTAATACATGCTGTATTCTCCTCCTAAGGACACCTCAACTACTGTATGATCCTGGGCATCTAATCTAGCCAATACTCGGCTCTACTTGACTTATCTAGCTCCCAACCTATGAAGAAATTAGCCCCATTCTTCAATAACCACTCTATGTATGTTTATTAAAAAGCTTGCTGCTCTTGAGCTATTAGAGATGGAGCTATGTGTACTGTAGCAACCATAGCAGTAATAGCCACTGTCACCTATCTGATAGACTTTAACATCATCTATAGCCAAGCCAGCTGACCCTACTATCCATGTGCAACATGTCTTGCATCACTAGAGGTCATATACTCTTGTTGTGCCTCACCTTATCTAAAAGCCATAGGAGTATGGCTCTCCACTTACTTCTTCACTTTGAGTAGTACTACAACTCATCTCTATATTTATAGGTGAGAGAAATAGATTATGAACCCACATGTAAAATTTTATGATATAAGCATATTACAACTCTTTTAGTGCTCTTGTGTAACCCATAGGTTTAGAGAAAATCCTAAACTAGAGCTTTGATACCACTAAGTGTGATACCCTCTATCTAACCCATACACTAGCCTTGAATAAAGAGCATACATGCATATCGATATCCAATTCTATTATCATTAAAACCCTATTTAGTTAAAAACACTAAAAACCATTTGGCATGTTTTACAAGGCAACTAATGGAGTCATCATGTCAAAAATTCGGTAGCATAATGGCTATACTGGGACACTTTCCCAAATAGTAAACTTGTTGAAAACACTTCTAAAATAACATACATCACAACATAACTCCAAATAAGTCCTCCTAACCCTCCAATCAACCTAAAAACAACACAGAGCCTCGGGCTCATCACAAGCAGCATTCTCACATGTAATATCAAGAGATATCATACAAGTCATACAAGAAATATAAAGCTTTTGAAATAAATATAGTTTAAGTTACAAAATCGACCCATGTTTACATATTAGGCCCAATCCCTCTAGAATCACAAGAGCACCACTATTTATATTTACATCATGACCATTTTGCAAAATGAAAACAAAAAGTACCCAAAAAAGGTAGTCTTCGTGTTCTCTCCTATGGGGTAGAAGCTTTAACTCTAATATGCTATTCAATTAACTATGCATTACAAACAAAGCAATGTGCTAAGCTTTCACTTAATGGTGTAATCACTTCAACAAAAATATGCCAATTATATCATACAATTGTTCATTTCATATCAATTGTGTAACATGTTATCATTTGTAAGCATACAATATGATTTATAAGCAAATAAGCATCTTTAATATACATTTATGTCAAGAAATGTGCATATGCCACATTATGTTCATACACAAAGCATATCTATCATCAACATAGATAAATGAGCCATAAGCTTAACATGTGCATATATCTCTTTATAATAAGCACACACTCATTTAGGTATTTATAGAAAGCTTAATAACAAATATTACATATCGTAGCCTTGTAATCATGAAACCATTAATTTTTTGGTTTCATAATCATTTTTATACCACATCACCATTTTAAAGTATTTACAGTGTTTAACATATGCCTATATCAAGAGAGATAACTAACTAAGATTGGATAATGGATAACTTAGGTATGAAAGCACTCATATCCAAAGAAACATAAACATAGACCCATAAGCACTTATATCTAAAGGTACATAAACATAGGCCTGTAGGCTCTCACATTCGAAGATATGTAAACATAAACTTATAGGCACTCACATTTGAAGATACGTAAACATAGGCCTATAGGTACTTATACCCATCAGCACGTAGAACATTGACCCATAAGTCTCATACCTAAAGGTAAGCTAGTAGTTGTTAAAAATCCTAGTTGACTGATCAACCTATCCAAACTAGGTTGTCTAACTATATTGGTATCATTAAACTCATCATATGATGTCATTTTAGTGATTTATACATTTTACATCATTTATACCATATCATCACATAATTTTGTCTCATTGGCCATTTTGCTTATTAGGAAGGCTTAAAAATACATGCCCATAGCATAAGTCATATAATCATATCATGTAGCCAACTTAGGCTTACATAAGCTTTATTAACACACAATAATATCATAAGACACATTCATACATCTATATTCTCATTAATACCTCAATATGCCATTTAAAGCACCACTAGGCCTTATATGGCTATAACATACATCATACATGCACTTCTCTTATTGAGCACATTTAATCCATATTATTATCATGCATTCATGCATTATAATGCCTAATACATCACACATTTTCATAAAAGCCACATCTAGCATCTATAAACCAATATTGGCATTTATCAATATTATTCACATAAAGCCTCATTACATGGCAAAAGTCCATATTTGTGTCATACGTGGCATTTGGCCATTTCCATATGCACACACTTATTCATGAAATTACATTAAGGCACACACAAATACATTTATGCCTTATCTTCATATACATTGGCCACATATTTACTTTAGGCCCTCATAACACCTAAAACATCTCATATAAACATATGAAGCATTTAATCACCCATATAGGCATACACCCCACTATACTTGCATTTTTAGCTCTTATTATGGGATATAACTCAACATCAAGCTCAATAACAAACATGAGGCATTCGGCCTCTACAAGCCACTCATACATCATTAATAATACACACTTATATCATCTAATGTTACCATTTAATAATATTTAACTATCTTAAGCATTAAACTCCTAATAGCCATTAATGCACTAATGTGCCATAAATGCACATAATGAGTTTCCATGCATTATCATTCATTTTAAAGTGATTACACATACCAAAAATAGTTTTTAGGTATGCCTAAAGATCTCTTAGGCCTTCTCCTTGTCTCGGGAAGCCCTGTTCGAATTCTCGTCTATGAATTCAAACAAGTTCGATTTTAAAAAATCTGTATAAAATCAAATAATTAACTAAAAATTAAAATGACCTTATAAATGGCTTCTTGGGCACTCAAGGGACCTGGGAAAAATATCATAATGGAAAGAAAATTACCAACTGTGAGATGGTCACTATTTAGTTTAGGAAGAAAATCTCAATTCCTCTCGAGATTCTCCCCAAACAAGACGATCTTAATGTCCATGGGCTCATCTCAAAATGTCTTAACTCTCGAGACATGTTTTTGGGAGTAGGTGTAGAAGGAATGAAGAAAATAAGAGAAGAAGGAGAGGGAGAATGGGTGTCGACTACTTGAGAGAAAGGAGAGGGGAAAATAAGGGAATTGGGAATGGTGGAAAGAAATAGATTTTTGGGGTATTTATAGTTTTTGAAAAATTATTTTATTTTTGTTTTTGTAATTTATTTCTCCCTTCTAGAATAATAAAAATTCTTCAATATAGGTTTCACAAATTAATTAAATACAAACCCCATAGACACTTAAAAAATCTAAATCAAAAGACGAAGAAAATCGAAAAAATCAACATATATTCTTAGCCAAAAACTTGATAAAAATACTTTTCGATATCTAAAAATTCTTATTCCAAAGCCAATAGCTTATTTAGAATATTTTAGTATCAGGTTTTAATATTTTTGGATTATTTTGAGCAATTTTGAATTATTTTATGGTTTAGCTTTACTTACGGCACTATTTATAAGACACTGTCGTAAAATCTTATTTAGCGTTTTTAACCATCCAAATGACTTTAGATTGGCTTTAAACTTTGCCAAAAATTCTCTCATAATTAATACTCCCTATTGGTACATTTAGTGTGACTCAAGTTTTAGGAAGCACTATTCACCCCCGAAAAAGTACTATTTATAAAAGTCAAGATTTTTAGGTCGTTACAGATGTTGTCAACTCAGTTTATTAGTGTAGGCATGATCTTATATAAAAGGCAAGTAGATGGTCTTCAGCTATGTTGCTTAGAAGAGAAAGAAGCATAAAAGATCACAAAAGAGATACATATAGGGTTTTATGGTACACACATGAATGGTTTATGGTTGGCTAAAAAGATCATGCGTCAAGGGTTCTTTTTTATTTCAATAGATCATGATTATTTAAAGTACATGTAAAAGTGTCATAAGTGTTAGTAGTATGGGAATTTAAGACATTTGCCAGTATCAGAGCTATATAGTTTATCATCGCCTTGGTTGTTCGCTGCATGAGGGATAGATACAATTGGAGAAATACATCTGATAGCATTAAATGGGCATTATTTCATTGTGGTTGACATTGAATATTTCTCAAAATGGGTCAAAGTATAGTCCTTTAAGAAATTAGGGGTAAGAGAGATGGCTAAGTTCATAAAGAAGAATTTGATTTGTAGATACGGGGTCTCATACCACATAGTTCTAGATAACGGTGTCTATTTTCAAGCTAAAACAAAGGCATTGCTATAAAAGTATAAGACAGAGCATTATAAGTCCCCTCCTTATAGACCACAAGCCAACAGGGTGGTAGAAGTAGCAAATAAGAACATTAAGAAAATCCTAGCCAAGATAGTTATAACCTATAAAGATTAGGTCGACAAACTTTCGTTTGCTCTTTAGGGATACAGAGCTATGATTCAGACCTCAATTGGGCCTACCTCATTTTCCTTTGCATATGGGTCAGAAATGGTGCTTGCAATAGGGATTGAACTCCAGTCCTTAAGGGTAGTAATAGAAGCACAGATTCTTGAGATAGCCTAGGTAGAACAAATGTTCCAATAGCTGAACTTGTTAAATAAGAAGTAGTTAAAGGCTAATTATCACAAATAAATTTATAAAAAAGGATGGCGTGAGCCTTTTTTCAAAAGGGTAAAGTATCATAAGTTAAGATAAGGATAATTGGTTCTTAAGCAAATAAGACTAATTTTGGCTAATTCAAGAGGTAAATTCAAGCTGAATTGGGAAAGACCATTCATCCTTAGGCAATTATTATCAAGGGGCACTATGATTCTTAAAGATTGTGATAGGAATGAGTTTAAGGAGCCTCTGAATATAGGTTCTATGGTTAAGAAAAAAAGAAAAAAAGGCCCTGCATGTCAAAAACTAGTAAAGGATGGCCTTACTAAAAATAAGGTCCCCGATAGGGTGAAAATAAAAAAAAGGCATCCTATGCAACAATTAGGGATTGAGAGAAAATAGTCAATCAAGAGAACCCATGAAGGCCGATTGGTGACAGAAGTTTAAGATGCAATTAAGGTCTCCCTTGATTAAATGAGGAAATATGTTACTGCATTAATGTCCTATCATGATTATCATAAAATGCCAATATGATGCAAGTAGATAGGACCACTTTAATAAGCTCGATTAAAGCATCTTATAAACTATAGAAAAAGGAATATTGTCATTATATTGCATTTGTATACAAATTTAGGAAAAAATGAAAATACATTTTTAAGTCCTTTATTTCTTGCTACTGCTCTCACCCTTCAGCTTTAACCATCAAGAATAGTTATCTCGAGAAGGGCTTATCACCTACTCCTTATATAGATCAGAAGTTTGAAAGTTGCAAACAACCTTCGATAGACTGCTTGTCTTCAAAGGTAATTTCTTTCACAAGTCATGATAACTAGTGGTAAACATAACAAATAAACCTCCCCCTCAGAAGGACAAAATTGGAGTAATAATACTTTGAATCTCACCAAACTACCTCATATATTGATTAGGGATGTAAAAAATGACTGTTTAAAGACTGACTAAGGGAATGCAACCTGATGCACTACTATACCACACTTATTGTAAGGGAATCCAAGAACACCTAAAACTTATGTTGTCATCAGTTATGACACCCAACCAAAGGACCCATCGCTTAACATTTGCAAATTAGTGCATGACAACACAAGGCAAAAAATGCTTTAGGCTGTAAGAACTACGGACACGAGGGGGAGGATCATCTAACAGGTGAAGCATCTCCTATAACCATACCTAAAAAAGTTGTTAGGAATGAAAAATTGTAAAAGCTTTCTAAGCAAAAGTTAAGTAGAGGATAGGGTGAAAACCCGCAAGGGTAGTCTATCCTCAAAAGTCTACTAGGAATGAAAACTTAAGTGAGCTTTCTAGGTAAAAGACAAATAAAAAGATAGGGAAAAAACCCTTTAGCGGCAGTCTATTCTTTAAAAAAACCTTGAGCAGAAGTGGGCTCCCATAGAAAAAATTAGCTTCTCCTAACTATACAGTATCAAAATCAAGGATTGTCTTAGCAAGGATGAAGGGCAAAGGATTCAAGTCCTTCATCAAATTATTGACCACACTGAATAGTTGATAATCTCTAAAGGGGCCTTTAGATGAAACCATTAAATCCTTGGAGAAAAAGATAAACAAATATGCACTCGCATAGAGAGAAAGGATGTCAATATAGCCTTTAACATAGGCTAATAGTGAAGTGAGAGGGATAGGCTCTTATCGCAGGACCCACCTAGTAGCCAATGAGGGAAGTATGCCCAGTGTATTAACTACTTTGTAAGGGTAACATGGAATACAGTTGGGATGGCATGGTAATGTATCAGATGAATAGGACACCCCTAGGATTGCGGCAAATTCTTCTAACATAAGGCATAATTCTTGATGAGAAAATTGAAAAACATGGAATTACAGATCTTAAAAGTGGGTGGTAGCCTTTAAAAAATATGGATCAAGGTGAACTCTCTGATGGAATTTTAGACCACTAAAAGGCATCAAAATAAAAGTTGCCCATATGGAAGGAAGATCAAGAGCCTTATGAATCTTTTGAAGAAATTCATTGCCCATTCGAAAAAAATTATATAAAAACTCAAATGATATGAGGATCTATGGATACATAAGTGTATTTATAGCCCAGTGGGAGGAAAATAGGCATTTTCTAAAAGAAAATGGCCATTTTCTTGAAGAAAATGGCCATTTTCTTAAAGAAAATGGGCATTTTCTTGATGAAAATGGGCATTTTGAAAAAGCAAAAAAGGCCATTTTGCAACCAGCAAATGGTCATTTTGGATTTCAAAATGGCTATTTTTGTCACTGGAATGGCCGTTTTCTAGGAGCCAAAATGACCATTTTACCTTAATAAAAATGGTCATTTTCTCTTTTTATATTTAATGTTGTCTTTTCTTCATTTTTGTCATTTTTTTACACTTTTACCATTATACCCTTACTTCCAAAAAACACAATATATACAACCATACTTCCATGATGACAGCAAAGCCACCCACACCACCAACCCATACCTTAGCATGTGGCTGTACTCGAATGGCTCACCTGTGATGAGGTAGAGAGATTTTGGTGCCTATCCATAGTGACATAGATCGAGAGCCGATATTTGAGTACACAGGTTCTCACCGATTTAGAGGGGCTTAAGAGAGTCAACAGGCTTTTGGCACAGGCAAGCTGGAGAGAGTTCTACCTATAGAGGTGTGCCACATACCCCAACATTACTCTGGAGTTCCTCAACACCTTTAGCTTTAGACGAGCACACCTCAGTGATGTGTCTACTATCCAGTTTGTAGCACTTGGGACTAGATGCTAGATGTCCTTTCTATAGTTCACTGAGCTACTCTGGCTACTTGTTGACTAGATTACAACAATCCTCGAGAGTTTAGATGAGCAGTGGGAGTTTAATGGTTGTGTTGGCACAACATACAATACTAGTCAAACTAAGGCATCATTTATCAAAGATTTAATCCACTGATACCTCTACATAGTATTTGTCATTAGCTATCAAGGGCATATTGGTAGCACTAGTCAAGTGAACCAGACTGAGCTCTATAGACTTTAGGCCATAGAGCATAATGTTCAGTTCAACCCAACTTACATAATCCTCGAGCATATGTATCAAGCTAACAAATCCCCTGGTAAGGGGAATATTATGGGAGTAGTCATCATAGTTGTACTCTTAGGTCTCATCATTCTAAAGCAGTATTTTGGAAATACACTTTAGTAATAGCTCTAGATTGATGGTGAGACATGCATAGCTATGGGGATTATGAAGATTGACCCACAAGCCCCATTAGGATATAGGTTGCTGATAACTTCTAAGTTGGTTGAGCAAATAGGAGAGCAGTAAGGTGATGATAACCACTTTGCTGCCAACCTTATTGAGCTGTTAGGTACAGACTCACCATTCTTAGCCACCAGCTAAGAAATGGCAGATGGATGGGGTGGGTCCATCTTTATTAACACCTTTACCATCATCTAAGACTCCTCTACAAGGCATAAAAGCTTGAGTCATGATGTAGCTCTAATTCATCCATATAAATTTAAGCACGAGGATTAAGGATACCTGTCGTGAGATGTGTAACAGGCTAGATGTAGTCAAGGCAGAGATCTAGATGCTTCGAGCCTAAAGATACCCTCTGGCTCCTTAGACTCTCTTTATCTTGTTTATAATATTTTTACATATTAGTTTAGGACAACCAAAGATTGTACTCAAAGCATTTGTTTATGACATTATTTCCTCTTTTGTCATATTTTCTTTATTGCATTCTTTACCTATTAAAGCATATATAAATTCAATTAAAAAATTACTGAATTAATTAATTAAAAATTTGAAATTATGACTATCACAAATTAAATCACAACTAAAAAAATTACTATTAAGCTCTAAGTTAAATCTAAGATGCACTCACACATAACATACATCATAGGTTACACCTAAAATGTCATGACTAACCTATTTTGACTTTCCTTTATAGAGGGCAATTCTCATAGTAATTACTTAAGACCAATAGTAGGGGGCAAGTTACAATCCTTTCTAAGCCTTGTGAGATTATGCATTACCCCTAAGTTCTTAATAACATCATGATATTCAATATGAGACTTCACAAATAACTAACATGTTCCAATCCTTTCTTGTAGGAAGCGAGCAAAATTTTGCATGCAACATCACAAATGCCGAACTAACAAACATCCAACACCATTTGCTCCTTTGCAGGGGGCAAGGTTAGTGACCTTTTCAGTAAAATTTTCTAGTTCCAACCAACTTCAAGTGTAGCATCCTAGCACTACTTAAACCACCTTAACTTCAAGTGCAGCATCCCAGCACTACCTGAATCACAAAAATCTCAAGTGTAGTGTCCTAACATTGCCTAAGTCTGGGTGCAGTGTCCGAACACTGCCCAGTTCCAACCTACTTCAGGTGAAGCATCCTAACACTACTTGAATCACAAAAATCTTGAATGCAATGTCCTAGCACTGCCTGAGTCTGGGTGCAGTGTCTTAGCACACCCAGATCTAACCAACTTCAAGTGTAGTCTTGTAGCACTGTATTTATCAGTAAAATATTCTAGTTCCAACCAACTTCGAGTGCAGTATCCTAGCACTACCTGAATGACCCTAACTTCAAATGCAATATCCCAGCACTGCCTAAATCACAAAAATTTTAGGTGCAACATCCTAGCACTACTTGAGTCTAGGTGTAGCATTCTAGTAATGCCTAGTTCTAACTAACTTTATGTGTAGTGTCTTAGCATTACTTAAATCACAAAAAATCTTAGGTGCAGTGTCCTAGCACTATATGAGTATGGGTGCAGCATACTAGCACTACCTAGTTCCAACCAACTT
>CANXYI011893129.1:0-10042 GCA_948208565.1 Hura crepitans | reverse complement strand
AACTTTGCCATAATTAAATGAATACTTGTGTGATTTGTTACTTAAGGTTTATAGTGAGACTGAATGTAAGGCATGGGACTCAAGAAGGAATATGATTATGAAAAACAAGGAGAAAAGCAGGATTATAGGTGCACCGGTTATTGGGTTTCTACAGGGACCCGATAGGGGTGTTACACTGCTCATCTTCAGGTGAAGTGAAAATCCAACTAGATTAAAACATGCCTTTACTTATGAAGTTTCAAGATAGATAAAGTTTGAAAGCAAGCTACATCGAATAAGGATACATGTTCACCTTCAAGGGAGATTAAAATATTAAACTAAAAAGAATTACACTGAATATGGGTTCCTATCCATCTTTAGGTGAAGATAAGCTACATCGAATACAGGTGCTTGCTTGACTTCAAGGGAGTTTTAAGGCATTAAAACTGAAGAAAACTATAACAAATGTGGGTGCCGATTCACCCCAATATTTGTAAGTTACAGATGGACCTAATTGAATCTGGTGATAAGTCCTAAAGAGTTTATCAGACCAAATTTTGTGACAGGTTTGAAGAAGCTAAATCTAGTGTTGAGTCTAAATAAACTAATCAAATCGAATCTAGTGATATGTCTAAAGACAATCTGATAGCATGGACTGAACTAAATCTAGTGATAAGTCTAAAAATAGTATGATAGTATGGGCTAAACTAAATTTAGTGATAAGTTTAAAGATAGTCTGATAGCAAGGATTGAATTGAATCTAGTGGTAACTCTAAAGATAGTCTAATAGCATGGATTGAACTAAATCTGGTGATAAGTCTAAAGATAGTCTAATAGCATGGATTGAAATGAATCTGGTGATAAATCTAAAGATACTTTGATAGCATGGACCAAACAAAATTTGGTCATAAGTCTAAAAAATAGTTTGATGGTGTGGACCAAACTGTATCTAGTGATAGGTCTGAAGAAATTGTTCAAACCATATAAAGTGTTAAGGACATTACAATCATTCAAGTATATATGTAAAATCATGTGCACATGTGTTATGTGTGATGTAAGTGCATAATAGATGCATGAGTTAGAGGCTTGAATGTATATAAGTGTATAAAAGTGATAATGGTATATGGCTAATGCATGTGAGTGTGCATGACATATGTGACTAAGATATGTGCACGTGTGAATTGATATGGACTAATATGAATATAATGCCTTACATAGGTAAGTTTGTGCTTTAGATAAATGACTGAATCTTTCCTATGATGTACAAATGAATGTAACTCCTAGATGATGTGTAATTTACCCTTTCTTTGTGTTCCTAAGCTGTATGAGCTATGCTACTAATGTTTGGATAAGGTGCTTATGCCAAATGATGAATGATGATGCATGTTTGCACTAATACATGCAAACCTAATTCTTTTTGATAATGCTTGTGCATATATGGTATATGCCTAAATTATATAACTAATGTTAGATGCTTTGATGCTTACTTAATGTAAATATATGAATTAACCAATAAATGTGCAAATGTATGAATGTTTTTAGTGATTAGATGTGACCTAGTTTTCTCTTGAATGAATGAATACATTTTATCCTACCTTAGATGAATGAGCGTGGAAACATGAAGGTGGTGAATGAGATGACTCTAGTGAATAAACATGGTAATTAAATGATTTAATGAGAATATGTCATAAATAGATATGGGTGAATAAATTTAGTGATACTGGTGATTGAATGAATGATGTGTGTATTGGTTCCTTAATCTTTTTTCAATGAAAGAATATGGCGAGGTATGTTTTCGACTAGAGAATGCATATAGTGATGCATATGTTTTTGCTTATTCTTTTCTAAATGAATGAGGAACCTAAATGAATGATGAATACATGTATCGGCAACTGCATGGTGGATATAACCTTTTCTTAGATAAGTGAATGACTGAATCCTTTCTTATGATGGATGAATGGTGAATGCAGATATATGTTGAATGATGAATGCATCTTTTCCTATAATGACTAATCTTCTTATGATGGATGAATAGTGAAGGCAAATGGGTACCTTTCCCTAGAATGGATATATGAATGTGAGTGAGCAAACCTATGAACTGGTAAATTTGTTATTATTGAGATCACTCTCCTCTCAAATTCGTCATAGGAAAAAACTTAGGTTTGTGAAAAGTAAAGTTGTGAAGCAATAGGCTAAGTTAAGGTAAAGTGAATGAGATGTCTCATAAAAAAATGGGTCAAGTTAAGATAATGAAAGGATAAAAGAAGGTGTAGAGAAGTAGGTTGAAATGAGATATTAAGAAAGGAATTGGATTGTTCCATGAAGGAAGAAAGGAATAAGTCAAATGGAATATGCTATAAAGGTAGTGAGGCAAAATGTCAATTCATTATAGAGAGCATGATTGTGATGAGTGATAAAGCATGCAAATGTATGTGATTGCACAATATGGTACCTTTGTTATTAGCTGGTACTAAATATTCTCTCTTCCTCTAATTTTTGCCTAAACCACCATTTATAGGTTTTCAATATACCAAGGTATGCTCTAATTTTTGCCTAAGCTGCCCTTTGTGAGTTTTCAACCTAGTGAGATTCTTTTTCTTTTTCTTCTTCTTTTTTTATTTTTTATTTTAGCCTATCCACATTTGGTTAAGGCTTGGGATCTGATTAATTAAATCCAAACTTGCATTTTTTTAAAATGGTTGGATATACATTTTTGCAAACTGAGAACTTAGGGTGATATATTTTAAAGCTCCTGCCATGGGAGGTTGATGGAACTTTTAGGCTCAGTAAGTAGCTTTCCATGGGTGCTAGCTTCATGCCCCCTAATGTTTTGAATTCTTTTGCTTTGGTTGTATGTTAAATGTCATCCCTCAAACCTTTTTGAGTGCTACAATGATGATATCCCTATTATTAGCTAGTCTAAAGATTTTTTGACTAAATATTTTCTCTTAATTTCCCTAACTTTTACTTAGGTTGATACTCTTGATTGATTAGCCTAGCAAGAATTAGAAAACTCATTTTTTTCTTTTTGAATAAGGACAACCATAGTTGAAAAGAGAATGCTTAATTATTTAAGGCTAAAGATAAATCCTTCTATTTTTGTATGCTTTGGAGTCTTGATCTTTTAGAGCCTTTTGACCTTTGGATTTTTGTGTGAGCAAGAAATGAAGATATGTTTACTATTTTAGAATGTTTCTAATAAGGTTTTAGGCTTTGATGAAAATGATTGGATTGTAGAAAACTCTTTTGAAAAAAATGATTTTGGTGTTCAAATCTTATAAAACCTATTGAGTTTAAACCTCTTCTAAAATTTGAAGGAAAGAAGCATTCATCTGGGTTTAGATACCACCTAATTTTTTTCTCCTTTTTTTTTTATCTCTCATCTCACATTTAGGGATATTTCTCATACCTTACAAGGAAAGTTCAAGTCTTGAGATTTAGGATTGTGCATATTGGTGGTGAACCATGCTTGAGAGAATCATGTACTATTTGTGGTACATATGGACTAAGTTGATCATGTTTATTTCTTTCTCTTTAATCTATGTAATTTTTAAAATCTCTCAACTCACTTTTGAGAGTACTATGCTATGCAATGAATGAGGTGAACAAAGATGCCCATGAAAAACTTAAACAATGTTTTATTAAACTTTAATTGTTCTAACATAGAGGAAAGAGACAACTAGAAAAGAAAATAAAAATAGTCTATCAGATTTTCATTAGATCCTTCCATATCCTTAATTGGTGTAATCTTGCAATTGGCCAATAGTTGGCCTTTGAAGTGGTAGACTAAATGTTAGAAAGAGGAAACCTCACTTTTTAAAAATTGAGGGATGATAGTGAGGTATGATGATAAGTGATCTTTTAGATAAGGTATCACACCATGGTTTTATAAAGTCTTGGATGGCTCAATGGAGGCTTTGCAATTGTTAGTTAGGTGGCAAGTCTTTTGTTAATAAGTATAGTATAGGTTATGGCAATGGTAAAGTGGAAGTGGTGAGGACTGATGTTTTGGTATTAAAGGTTAAAGGAGGTTTTCTTCTTTCAACTCCTTAAACATTATGGACAAGGGCTTATTCAAATGGGTGAATCTATGGGAAATCTTTCTTAGCCTAGTTGCTTGGTTATTGCTTGCCCTTATGGTCAAATTCATGCCCGTTCGGTTCTTTAGAGCACCTTGTTCTTAGACTTATTGAATCCTTTTTTCTACGAATGTTATTATCCTTTATTCTAGTGTTGCCATTACCTTGTTCATCATGCCTTTAGTCACCAATTGATTTTCACATTTGGTTATGGGTCTAGTTGCCATTTTTATGGTGAAGAGTTTTGAAAGAAGGAAAGGGGTAAGTCTTTTCCTTTACAGAGCCTAAGCGATGGATGATCCTTATAGTTAGTGTGATACATTGTTAATGTGATATGATGCATGTTTCAAGCATTTATGATGTTATGTATGGTGTATCCTAATTATGATATAAGTGTAATTAGTGAAGTTTAAATGAATGAATGTGATACTTACTTTACGTGAGGTGATATTAGGTGACTGAATTTTACATGATGAATGATACCTATCCATGCTTAGGTGAATTTAGTATAAATGGGTGAAGCTTAAATGGTAATGCACGCATGGATTAATGATGCATGATTAAGCCTAAGTAGTATGCCTGGATGAAGTCATATGTCTAGCAAATGTAAGTATAGTGCATGTGAGTGCACGCTGTGATTTCTATGATTCTAATGTTATGCATGATTTATAGAGATGCCTAATGTTGTGCATGATTCCTAGTGATGCCAAATGTTGTGTATGATCATTTATCCATCTTTCAAAAGGAGGTTGAAGTTGATTTTCCCCTTTCTATGTTAAAGTCAAAATTTATTTATACAACTGTCTAAAAGTAAACTTCTTATTTTATTTTATTAAAAGAAAAGTAATTGAAAAGATTACAAAAGCTCAACTAAACTAAAAAAAAAAAAAAGCAAAACAAGATTAATTGAAAGACCTTCAAGCTCTTAGATTAGGTATTTACTTGGTGTCAATGAGATCTTTAACAGCATGATGAAGAGTGGTGCACTTGTCTATGAGATGGCCTATCACTTAGTGGTAAGCATAATATAGATCAAACCTATGATTAGGTGGAGGAGGATCAATCCATAGCTTGGGTGTTAATGGCTGTAGTTTTTCTTCTTTAATGAGCTTATTCAAGCACCAAGATGGAGGTTTGCCCAATTTGGAGAAATGGCGAGTCTTAACTATGTTGACATAAGTGACTTGGCTCGAATTATTATTTTGATGGGTAGGTTCTCTATTCTTCTTGAATCCTTTATTCTAAAGTGCTAATTCATACTCAATAGCTATGTCTTTGAGTCACTCCCATGTGGTAATGCCTCTAGCAAAGAGCCTGACATTCATGTAGCTATTAGCATTCTTGATAAACATCTTAATCTAGTAGATATTATTAGGTCTATTTCTCATTTTAAGTACCTTGGAACTCCATCATTCAAAATAATCAGAGAATGATGTGTTAGGTTTTTGGCACACTAATTCCAAGTCTTTAAGGGTTACCTCAATGGATGCATTATTTGAGTATTGCTTGTTGAATGCACAAGCCAAATCTTCCTAGTTCATTTTAACCTTCTTTTCTAAGCTGTGGTACCAATCTAAGGCCTACCAAGTTAGAGACAGACTAAACAAGCTTACTATTTGTGCTTCTAATAGATGGGTAAACCTTATAGCTACTACACACTACTTTAAATGAGTCCTTAGGTTAAAAGTGCCATTGAACTTGCTTAAATTTGGCATTTTGAAATTGTGGGGCATGGCATGATTGAGCTTTAAGCTGATGTCTTCTAGGGTAAGGTTTTTGTCCCCATTCACTAGATGACTCATGGCTTTTAGTTTTTCATTTAGCTATTTGATAGGATCTTTCTAATCATCTTTGGGTGGTGGAACCTTATTATAACTGGGCCTAATAGGTGGTATCTCTTTATTGTAAACCCAGTTATCAACCATTTCTTTCTTACCATTGTTAGCAATAGAAGGTTGGATTCTATCCCACTAGGCATACATACTTGATAATACATTAGTCATGGTAGCCATCATTATTTTCTCCATATCTTGAAGGATCTTAGTTAGCATGGCAATTGTTACTACTTTATCTCCAGACATGATTGCTCTTCTTTGGTAGATTGAAGATAGATCAACGGTGGCTATAAAATATAAGGTTAGTGGTGATGATTGAATTATCTAAGATAATGCATGATATGTGTGCCTTATGTATGAATGATGTTTCAGGAATAATTATGATGCATGCATATTTGTCAATGCATGGTATGGATAGTTAATAAATGAATGAGATCACAAGATGTATGAATTTTTCTAAGATGGCAACCTTTAATGTATGGTTAGTGTGTCATGTGCTAGTATGAAGTGTACATAAGTCTATATGAGTTGCGTTTATAATGCATGAGTTTATGAGATACATATGGTACATAAAAGCAATAAAGATATAAAGTTTATGTCATAAAGTAGATATAATGTTATGTAAAAAAGGATAAAAAAGGATATAAATTAGGATATATAAGGATAAACATAAGTAATAAGCCTTCTAACCTTATTACTACCATACATATGGTCTTAGCACTTCTTTGAAGGTGAGCTTACCTAAGCTCTATCAAGGGATGTATAGGTTCAATTATAGGTCTAATTAGGCCTAATGACCTCTCATATTTAAAGCGCATGAAAGAATAATGATATATAACTTTTAAGTCACATTTAAGGCGAAATTAGGTTAGGCATATTCTAGATAAAAGACATAATAGGCTTAGCCCTACCTCAAATAAGGTAAAATGTAATAGGCCAATATAGCAATCATAATGCAATTACAAACACTTAGGGTTATACAACCTAAGGGAAGTTGCTAAGCTTAACTATATAGGCTTATGGTTTGGTCTTAAAAGGCTTTATGGTTCCCATAAGTAGGGGTCTCTCCTAACAGGCCTTTCCAATTAAGGATAATAGTGATTGATTATTTCACTATTTCATATACCTAAAGGCATGAGGCTTATGAGTGATAGATATGCTAGCAATCTCCCACTCTTGAATGAAAAATGGGTTCATGGTTCACAACATCACCTGAGGTAAAAAGGGATAGAGTTTATATAGAATGAAATGCATAAGACTGATAAAAATTAGAATATTTAAAGACATATTATTTGGGCACTTTCAAATTCAATTCTCAGTCCCACTAGAGTCACTATTATATATTTTATATATATTTTACTAGGGACAAGATAGTTAGTGTTTGGAGTCACCACCTAGCCTGCACTAGGACCACTAATCTTTTGCTTAGAAAAGGTTCAAAATTAGATCTTATTTATGCCCTAATAATATACTTTCCTTTTATATTCTACTGTTTATCAATCCCATATCATGCAAGCAAGCATTTTATTTAAAGCATTCATGTCACCATTTCAAATAAAGAGTAAGTTGTAATATTCAGAATATACAACAAGCATTATTGTATATTGGCATTTGTAAATTGGGTTATTTATTAGTTAAGATTTGGCTTGACAACTACTCATAATTCTATAGGAATTAGTGGTAATTACCTAACTCCCATCTTTAGGAAATTGCCCTTTGTTAAAATACATTTTTATGTGACTTTTATTAAGAAAAAAAATCAAAACCATTTTATTAAGAAAACACCAATTAATTATGTAGAAAACCATTTAATGTGAGGTTAGGCTTTTGACGTGTAAAACAAGTTATTAAACTACCTATTACAACCTAAAATAAACAAAAGAGGTAAAAGGTATAAAACCAAATAAACAAATAAAAAAGAAGCAATTTGGTCCCATCTCTGCATCATTAAGTTTGTATAAACTTAATATGTCCTTCGGTCTATGTCCATGTAGATAATAAAATGTCATAACTAATATATATGTCCCGGCCTCATGCCCAGTAAAAAAGGTCACTCTTATACAACTCAAGGAGAAAGGTTAGTACCATAAATAATTATCCATGAAAACCTAAGAATAATACCGAATAGAATGATAACAACTTATGTGATACATATATGAATAATCATGATGCATGCCTAAATGATGATTATAACTAAGAGAATGTCGAATTAATTATGAAAAGGAAAATATAAGGATAAATACATATATTCATAAGGACTAGAATTCAGAACATATGTCCATGCAAACTACACTCCTCATGAAAGGGAGTCTATGTGGAACACCAAATAGAATAAGCACACATAAAACATATAAATTCATGTGGACTATGATTCTTGTGAAAGAGAGTCCATGCAAACCATAAGTTAATTCTAAAATATCAATAATATGCATATTAAGGAATAGAATAGTCATACAATATGATAGCAGCATACAAGCATGTCAATATAGTAAGCATAATACATTGAAACATAGTATATAATGTAAATGGAAGACTATTATCAAACAATAGTCTACATAGACATCAAATTATTCACATATTAATATGTTAAGTCTGTGTGGACCTTGTCATACATTAGCATAAGCATGTGCAATTATAATGTCAATTATAAAATGGTTACATCATCTTAATAGGCAATTACATATGATTAAAACAATTCAAAACAATAACCTACTCCTATAATTGATGTGGATATTATATAGAATCACCTTATGTATGACTAATCACAAGAGATCATCAATTTATAGAAGCAATATGAATGAATAGAGATGAATACAAATAGAGGCCTCAGATCTTACCTTGTAAATAAGCTACAAGCAATAATGTAAAGGTAGAGTTTTAGAGAGAACTATTATTTTTAGTGTGGGCTAAGGTCTAGTGGAGCAAATCCTACTTTGGAGTCCATGCTTGGACTCTCAGAATAATGGGTTAAGAGCCTACTTAATGATTGTTAGTTCTAAAATAGGTTAATAGAAAGGGTATTTATAGTGTTTCTAGGGAGTATTCCCCATCCAGAAAGAGCAGGAATCTTAGTAGGATTAGGAATTAGAATCTAAATTAGAAGATTACACTTTAGGAAGTTTTTATCAATAGGTCCATATGGATTTTGGTCACTAAGTCCATGCAGACCTAAGCTTTGGGTTCACCCTAGTGGTTCATAAGCCCTAGGCCTATTTTTATCCTAAGTGTACATAGTCCATGTGGATGTGGGCTTTGGTTTGTCTAGGCGAACTATAGGCTATGGGTCTACTATTTTAGGCTTAGTTTTGGTTTATTTGTGTGGACATAATAGCACTAAGTTCAGGTGTACTTATACCAAGGTGGTCCATACAGACTAGGATTCTAGGTTGCTTACCTTGTTGTTTGAGCCTATCTCTAGTTATCATCATAGGCCAAAAAATTGCATGAGTCTATACTATGAGGGCTTTGCCCCTGCACCCCTATTAGAATCACTGTTGAAGGCCCAAGCTTTCTACTATCGACATAGATTCCCATTTTTTCTACAATTTGGGTTACACCACGAGCTTCTCAAGTTAGGTTAAAGTCTAAGACCATAGGAAATTCTAGATCTAAAATCCAGGCATCTATAATATCCGCACACTTTATCACTCCTATTAGATTCCACACACAATCATGTACACATACAAGTGAAGTTTCATGTTAAATTCCATTGCATGAATTTAAATACCAAATTGGTCTTAGCATACATACCATTCGGCCACATAGGTTTAATGGCTCCTAGGTCCAATTCACTCTAATTTCTCATGTTCTGTTTAATTTTAAATACCTATATAGTCATATTATACATTCCATCACTATGTATACCATTCCAAACTATTAATGATCATTATGCCTCTAGATACCCCATTTTGCCATAATGCTTATAAGTCCATAATCAATGTATTTTAATATAATTCTTATTCAATAAATCTAATATGCAAGAATTTAACTTAATTGCACCATCAATTACATCGTACACATGCAAACACACTATCACACCCCGATTTCCAAATTTGATTTTCATGAGGATAAAATTGAAATTTGAAGAAATAATAAGGAGTAAAATAGATGTACTGGTTGTGTAGAGTTAATTGGTGTGAATTATAGAGT
>CANXYI011893077.1:0-10747 GCA_948208565.1 Hura crepitans | reverse complement strand
ATTAAATGCCTAAATGTGTGTATAGCCATTAATGCCATGCATTAATTGTGTTGTATGTCATGTAATAACTATATTAATTGATTTAAATGATTAGAGTGAAATGAATTTAAGTGGAAATGCCAAATGTACTAAATGTGCTATTAGAAGTATAATATGTAGCATAATAGGGTATAAATAACTTAATTGAGTATTTAAGGTTATATAAGCATAAATTATGGATAATTCCCTTATTTGACATAATTAGGAATGAATGGAGGTAAAAGTAGGCATTAGTAAAGTAAATTACTTAATATGTGCACTGTGATGGTTATATGTACATAAATGAGAAAAAAAATGCCTTTGCATGCAATTGTGTGAGTATGTCTCATGGCATTTATATATCAATCATGGTTGCATTATGTATGTGTGGAATGTGCATTATATGACCATTTCATATCTATGGCCGAATGACATGTGTGCCATGTAGTGGTGTGGTTAGTTTCACATTCCATTGCTTAAGTTTATGCCTAAATGAGATATATATGTGTATGTTATGAGTAAATGTAAGGTTATGCATGGCACAGGCTTTAAGTCATGTTTTATGATGAAATAAAGACACTTTAAGCATGAAGTAAGAATAACATGGCAATTTAAGGCTTGCTATGGATGTGCCAAATGATAGGGCGTAAAATATTGCATATATATATGTATTATCATGGATTAAATAATAAAGGCTAAAAAGGCCTAGTAGCCGAATTACCATAGAGGCATAGGAACCTATGAGTTTTAATGCCATAAACTTTATATGCATATGTGTATGCATTGTAATAAGGTTGGGTGGTATGATTGAAGATGAAAACTAACTTGAGCTTATAAAAGCTTGTATAGTTGAATGGCTAAGAATGTGTAAATATGCATGCTACTTCATAAATTATGAGATTTTTAGCGCATGCATGTCTATTTTCAAATTTGAATATGAACATGATTTCTATTATTAAAAAAATGATGTTTAGGACCTAAAATTGTTTTAAACCTGAAATGAGTTTAAAAAGGGTCCATAAAAAAGCACGTTATGCCATAAAATGAGAATTTGATGTATTTAAGGCATAAGTTGATCTAAATGGATTTATGACCTTAATTAAGAATGTATATGTTTAATACATGCTATAAATCCATAATTGAGATGGATAATATGGTTGTGTGTCATATGGCTCAATAAGGTCATAATGGTGTGTTAAAATGGGCATGAATGCCAACAATGATATTTTGAATGAAAATAAACTATTTTAGTGATTCAATGGCTAAAACATGTATGATAAAAGCTACTAAGCTTATTTAATGAGGTGAAACTAAAAATAATGGTTTTTAGCCCATGAGATGCAACAACCTAAGGAATGGATAGGTTGATTGATCAGTTGAGGGATGTAGTAGCTACTAAGGCACTTTGGTGCTTAGGTGAGATCCAAAGCTTCACTTTTAGTCTTACTTAAGGATATATGTGCTATGATCTTCAAATCTTTATGGATACAGCCATCGGTAAGGTCTTGTAGGGGCCACTACATTTAGCACATGCAGGTGCAGCCATGTAAGTTTGGAAAGGCACTACACAACTTAGTTGGTGTAGTAGCTGTTAAGCTCTAAAATTTAGGCCACTACACAAGTTAAAATCCCGTTATCCATAGGTTTGGGGTTATTCCCATGGGCATAAGTTTATATAATAAAGCAAATAATAAAAGTAACTTATAATACATGACATAACTTTAAAATGATAGGATAAAGCATGCTTGAAGTGAGAATAGTTCATTTCATGAAATGATGTTTTTACATGTTTTTGCTATACATGTATGATATGGATATCTTTGTGCATAATGCATGTCAATTGGACATGAATACACCATTTCACCCTTTTGCATGATTGTTATGCAATATGTAAAATGGTAATGCATGTTAATGAATATCATATAAATATGGTATGTACGGAATGTTAATTAGCACATGTTATTTCAATTACATCACTAAGCATTCACTTAGTATGTTATTTGTCTATGATGCATAGGTACGAAGACATTTTGATACTCAAAACCTCAAGACATTAAGACTTAATAAGAGAAGGCTTTATTTTGGTAAAGCTCATTTATGTAAATAGATGTGATGTATAGGATGCACTCAAATGTATTTTTGTAAAGGAATGGGCCTAATGTTGTATCTAAATTGTAACTAAATGTTTCTTTTTAGATTTTAAAATGTGTAAACTATATTAAACTCTGATATTGCATGTTATGCTATACGATATCTCTTCCTAAGGTTGAGATATCCTATGTGTGTGTTTGTTTGTTGTTGGAGTGATCAGAGGATCACATGGAGTTTGGAGAAGTGTGTGTAATGATCATAGAAGTGTATTTTCTTATGCAGGTTACTTTTCTAAAATTTGGGATAGTCACTAGTATAGCTATTATGTTGTCAAAATTTTTACATGAGGATTCCTAGTGAAGATCGGACAAGGTAAGCAGTGTCATAACCTTAGAGGTGTTTCTAGTGAGGATCATTATGGTTTGTGATAACCCAGTGATGATCACTGTGGTTTGCAACAACCCAGTGAGGAGAAAACAAGAATTTAACAGGTCTATAGTTAAGATGGTATAGAATGCTAACTATAGGTTTTAACTTAATTTTGTATTTCAATTCTTCTAATGGCCTTTTATCTTTATTTTGGTATCTGTGGAGTTTTATTTTCCACTGTGCATGATCCATGGAAATCAACTATGGTATCAGATCCATGCTTAATTAAAAGAATTTATAAAACCCTCTACTAGACTTCTTAAGAAACCCCACAAGTGATACACTTCTTACTAGGTCACCCATTGTGAAATTGCTCTAGGTGTGCACTCCTTAACACTTATAGATTGTTTTATAACTCTATTGAATATTGCTTAATTTCTTAGTCTAACACTTAATCATTTTTATATGAGGTCTAACAAGCCTAGAAAACCATTTAATATGCACTTTACATGTTATAAAAAAATTGGGTAGCACAACGGCTACTCGAGTGACATTCTGAAATATTTTTTTCACCTGTAAAAGCATTTCTATAATTATTATCAACCTATCTCTTTCTCTTGGACCCTTTTGGTCCCCTCATTAATCTCATCACACATTAATAATATATTATAATCATATAGGGCATTAGGATCACAGTCATCAGAAATCATAAAAATAAGCCATGAGATAAACAATTTGTTTATATACATCACACCTATTCTTTTAACATATACAAACACAATCATCCTCTAAGCATGCTAAACCTATAACTTATTGTGTTTACATGAGCACTAACTAACAAAATAAAAAAAAGATGTATATTTACCCTTCACAGTTTATGCTGCTACACTACACAATCTTCGAGGCAGGACTGCTTACCTTTGCAACTTACCCACCAAAACACTAGTACACCAAGTATAAAACTCAGTGGTGAATCTAATGTATTAAAACATGTCGTATGTAGGCACTCAGATCCAATAACAGGTTGTAAATGCAATGTAAAGATTAAATTCATAGAAGCACTAATTCCAATTAATCAGTCTCTTGGTTCATTTAATTATAATTATGCCATAGTGGTAATTTCATCTATTTAACCATTTAGTGAATTGTCATCAATTAGGTCTATACATTAATTTAATTTAATTTAATAGGCCTGACTAGATAGACAACACTTAAAGACACTAGACTAAGAGGGAACTAAAAAATTGTGTAATAGCCAACATTCTAGACCCCAATCATAGCACTAGCTTGGTCTGATAATAGGGATCAGTTCATTTGAACCTCCTATACTAGATATGAGATAGCAAGGATAAGTTCATAGACCTCCTAATATCTTAAACAAATTAACTACTAATCACATTGTGGATAGCAGGGATCAGTCCATAAACCTCCTAATATCCAAATAATCATAGCAAGGAACTTTAAAAAATAACAGGGATTAGTTCGTAAACCTCCCATTATCCAATATCATCATCAAACAGTTCTAAAAAAATAGTAGGGATTAGTGCGTAGACCTCTCAATATTTAAAAAATCAACATCAAATATCTAGTAGCTATTAATCCCTAAGTTGACCGATTAACCTATCCAATAAGTCTCTAACTAATGGACCATCTGACCATATTTTATGTCAATTTATTTATTGATCATCATTTTATAATATTTAAGTTTGATTAATAGTCAGTTATGAATTTATTTTGATAGTCGAAATTTAACCTGGACAGTTGCAGGTCATTTTTTGTCATACTGGATAGCTATAGGTCATTTTTTAACAACATTTTAAGTCCTTTTTCTAGGCATATTTAAGTCCACCTTAAGTCTAATCTAAGCCATTATTTTAAATCTATTTATGTCCAAATTCAAAGATATTTCAGTGCCTAAGTCCATAAATCATTTTTTCGAGATAGTTATAGGTCATTTTTATATTTTACATACAAAATTAAAAGTCTATAACACGTTTTTTTCTTGGCATTTTTTTATGCCATTTGCATCCATTCCCACACATTGCTATAGGCCTAAAGCCACATCCATTTGCATATTTCAATTGGACTTAAAAGTGGCCTCAAAACTTATTCCATATAAGTCTCACAAAATATCCATATTTTAGGTCTAATTACACGCCTATTTTAGGTTCCATTTTAAGCCATTTTCAGGTCACATTTTAACTCAAATTCAACCTTAAATACCTTACCACTATCCCTCCATTTTCATGCCTCATTTCTCACACATATTTACATATCTCATGCCAATCTCACATTACACATGCAATGCTTAAAATGCCATAACATGTATATCATGCTTAACTTAATATAGAGATTATGATATTTTTACTGAGGGTGAAAGTGGTTAGTGGAGTCACCACCTAGACTTTACACTAGGACCTTCGATCTTCTATATGAAAAAGGTTCAAAATTTAGATCTTATTTATGCCCTAATAATATGCCATCCTTTTTATATTGTAACATTTATCAATCTCATATCAAGTAAGCATGTATTATATTTAACTATCCATATCACCTTTGCATGTATAAGAATAAATTACAATACTTAAAGCATATTACAACAAGGTATATTATACATCCATAAATCGGGTCATATATTTAATTGCTATTTGACCTAATAATTACCCATAATTCCATAGGAATTGGTGGTAATTGCCTAGCTCCCATCTCTAGGAAATTGGCCTTTATTAAAATAAATTTTTACTATGCCTTTTGATAAAAATCTATTTTATTAAGAAAAAAACCAATTAATTAGGTAAAAAATAATTTAATGTGAAAATTTAAGCAATTGGCATGTAAAACAAGTTATTTAACTAATTATTACAACCCAATATAAACTAAGAGAAACAATAAGTATAGAACTAGAAGAAATAAAGTACAACACTTATATGGTCTCGTTGGTACGTTATTTGGTCTATGCGGACTTTATATAGCTCTAGTATATGTCCATACAGACTATTACTTGTAAGGGTCATTATGTCCATCCAAACCTTTATTCTAATGAGAAAAAAGTTATTTCCACCCAACTCAAAAGAAAACGGTTTAACAATACTAGATAAAAGATTCACATAAAATCATAAAGAAGATAAGAAATACAAATGTGTGATAAAATTGGAAATCAAAGACAATGTCCATCGGACTACGTTCCTCATGAGAGAAAATCTGTATGAACTATAGCAGCTACTAGTAACTATATTGATATGATTTAAATGATTAGAATGAATTGAATTTAAGTGGAAATGCCAAATGTACTAAATGTGCTATTAGAAGCATAATATGTAACATAATAGTGTATAAATAGCTTAATTGAGTATTTAACATTATATGAGCATAAATTATGGATAATTCCCTTATTTGACATAATTAGGAATGAATGGAAGTAAAAGTAGGCATTAGTAAAGTAAATTACTCAATATGTGCATTGTGATGGTTATATGTACATAAATGAGAAAAAAATGCCTTTACATGCAATTGTGTGAGTAAGTCTCATGACATTTACATATCAATCATTATTGCATTATATATGTGTGGAATGTGCATTATATAACCATTTCATGGCTATGGCTAAATGACATGTGTGCCATGTAGTGGTGTGGTTAGTTTTGCATTCCATTGCTTAAGTTTATGCTTAAATAAGATATATATGTGTATGTTATAAGCAAATGTAAGATTATGTGTGGCATGAGTTTTACATCATGTCTTGTGATGAACTAAAGGCACTTTGAGTGTTAAGTAGGATTAACATGGCAATTTAAGCCTTGCTATGGATGTGATAAATGGTAGGGGTGTAAAATCTTGCATATATATGTGTATTATCACGGATTAAATAATAAAGGCTAAAAATGCCTAGTAGTCGAATTACCAAAGAGGTATGGGAACCCATGAGTTTTGATGCATGAAGTTTATGTGCATGTGTGTATGTATTATAATAAGGTTGGGTGTTATGATTGAGGATGAAAACTAACTTGAGCTTATAGAAGCTTGTATGGCTGAGTGGCAAAAAATGTGTCAATATGCATGTTACTTCATAAATCATTAGAGTATTAATGCATGCATGTTTATTTTTCATATTTGAATATGAACATGATTTCTTTCATTAAAGAAATGATGTTTAAGACCTAAAATTGTTTTAAACCTAAAATGAGTTTAAAAAGGGTCCTTAAAAAGCACATTATGCCATAAAATGAGAGTTTGACGTGTTTAAGGCATAAGTTGATCTAAATGGTTTTATAACCTTAATTAAGTATGTATATGTTTAATAAATGCTATAAATCCATAATTAAGATGGATAATATGGTTATGTGTCATATGGCTTAAGAAGGGCATGATGGTGTGTTAACATGGGTATGAATGCCAATAATGATATTTTCAATGAAAATAAACTATTTTAGTCATTCAATGGCTATAACATGTATGTTACATGCTATGTAAGCTTATTTAATGAGGTAAAAGTAAAAACAATGGTTTTTTGCCCATAAAATGCAACAACCTAGGGAATGGATATATTGATCAGTCAGCTAGGGGATATAATAGCTATTAGGGCACTTCGATGCTTAGATGAGATCTAAAGGTTGACTTTTTGTCTTACTTAAGGATATATATGCTGTGATCTTTAGATCTTTGTGGATACAGCCATCGGTAAGGTCTCGTAGGGGCCACTACATTAAGCACATGTGGGTGCAGCCACATAAGTTTAGATAGGCACTACACAACTTAGCTAGTGTAGCAATCGTTAAGGTCTAAAATTTAGGCCACTGCACAAGTTATGATCTCATTATCCATAGGTTTTGGGTTTTTCCCATGGGCATAAGTTCACATAATAAAGCAATAATAAAAGTAACTCGTAATACTTGACATAACTTTAAAATGATAGGATAAAGTATGCATGATGCAAGAATAATTCATTTCGTGAAATGGTGTTTTTACATGTTGTTTTTGCTATACATGCATGATATAGATATCTTTATGTATAATATGTGTCAATTGGACATGAATGCGACATTTTACCCTTTTGCTTAATTTTTAAGTAACATGTAAATTGACAATGTATGTTAATGAATAGCATATAAATATGGTATGTAAGGAATAATAATTAGCACGTGTTTTTTTTATTACACTACTAAGCATTTGCTTAGCATGTCATTTGTCTATAATGCATAGGTACGAAGACATTTAGATACTCAAAGCATCGAGACATCAAGACTTAATAAGAGAAGGCTTTATTTTGGTAAAGCTTATTTATGTAAATAGATGTGATGTATATGATGCACTCAAATGTATTTTTGTAAGGGAATGGGCCAAATGTTGTATCTAAATTGTAACTAAATGTTTCTTTTTTGATTTTAAAATGTGTAAACTATATTAAACTCTGATATTGCATGTTATGCTGTATGAAATCTCTTCTTAAGTTGAGATATCCTCTTTATATTTGTCTGTTGTTAGGGTGATAAGAGGATCACATAGAGTTTGAAAAAGTGTGTGGAATAATAATAGAAGTGTATTTCTTATGAAGGTTACTATTCAAAAATTTCAGATAGTGACCGGTACAGCTATTATGTTGTCAAAATTTTGAAATGAGGATTTCTAGTAAGGATCAGATCAAGTAAGGGATGTCCCAACCTTAGAGGTTTTCCTAATGAGGATCACTATGGTTTGTAGCAACCTAGTGAGGAGAAACTAAAAATTCAATAGGTTTATAGTTAACACGGTATATAATACTAACTGTAGTTTTTAATTTTATTTTATATTTACATTTTTCCAATGACCCTTTTTCTTTTGTTTGGTATCTATAGAGTTTTATTTTCTACTTTGCATGATCCATGGAAACCAACTATGGTTTCAGAGCCCGGTTATATTGAAAGAATTTAGTACACACCCTACCGGACTTCATTAAAAACTCGACAAGCGATGCACTTCCTACCAGGTCACCTATCCTAAAATTGCTCTAGGTGTGCACTTCCTAACACTTATAGACTATTTTACAAATCTATTAAATATTGCTTAATTTTTTAATCTAACGATTAATCATTCTCATATGAGGTATAATAGGCCTAAAAAACTATTTAACACACTCTACATGTTACAAAAACTTAGGCAACACAATGACTACCTGGGGGACATTCTAAATTTTTTTTCACCTGTAAAAGCACTTTTATAATTATTATCAACCTATCTCCTTCTCTTAGACCCTTTTGGTCCCCTCAGTAATCTCATCACACATTAATAATATATCACAATCACACAAAGCATCAGGCCTACAGTCATTAGAAACCATAAAAACAACCCATTAGATAGACAACCTACTTATATGCATCACACCTATGCTTTTAATACATACAAACACAAGCATCCTCTAAGCATGCTAAATGCATAACCTACAGTGTTTATATGAGTACTGACTAAAAAAATAAAGAAAAAGACATCTATGTACCCTACACAGTTTGTGTTACTACACTGCGCGATCTTCGAGGTTAAACTGCTTACTTTTGTAACCTACACACCAAAACACTAGTACATTGAGTATAAAACTCAGTGGTGAATCTATTACATTAAAAAATGTTATATACAGGCACTTAAATGTAATAACAAGTTGTAAATGCAATGCAAAGATTAAATTCATGCAAGGCACTAATTCCTATTAAGATGTCTCTCGATTCATTTAATTACAATTATGCCACTATGGTAATTTCATCTATTTAACCATTCAATGAATTGTCATCAATTAGCTATGTACTTTAATTTAATTTAATTTAATAGGTCCGACTAGATAGACTACACTTAAAGACACTAGGCTAAGAGGGAACTAAAAAATTATGTAGTGGCCCATATTTCGGACCCCGATAGCTGCACAAGCCTTGTCTAATAGCAGGGATCAGTTCACTTGAACCTCCTAATACTAGATAGGAGACAGCAAGGATTAGTTTGTAGACCTTCTAATATCTTAAACAAATCAACTACTTATCACATTATAGATAGTAGGGATCATTCCATAGACCTCCCAATATCCAAATAATCATAGCAAGGAACATCAGTGGATAGCAAGGATCAGTTTGTAGACCTTCCAATATCTAATATCACCATTAAACACTTCCAAAGGATAGTAGGGATCAATCCATAGACCTTCTAATATCCAAGAAATCAATATTAAATATCTAGTAGGTGCTAATCCTTAAGTTGATCGATCAACCCATCTAATGGATGTCTAACTAATGGACCATCTAACCTTATTTTATGTCTATTTATTTAATAATCATCATTTAATAATATTTAAGTTTGATTAATAGTCAGTTATGAATTTATTTTGACATTTGAAATTTGACTTATATAGTTAGAAATCATTTTTTATCCTACTGGACAGTTACGGGTCATTTTTTAACAACATTTATGTCCTTTTTCTAGGAATATTTAAGTCCACCTTAAGTCTAATCTAAGCCATTATTTTAAATCCATTTATGTCCAAGTTCAAAGCCATTTTAGTGCCTAAGTCCATATATCATTTTTTCGGGACAGTTATAAGCCATTTTTATATTTTACATACGCAATTAAAGGTCCATAACATGTCTTTTTCTTGGCATTTTTCCATGCAATTTGCATCCATTCTCACACATTGCTAGAGGCCTAAAACCATATCCATTTGCATATTTTAATTGGCCCTAAAAGTGGCTTCAAACTCATTCCATATAAGTCTTACAAAATATCCATATTTTAGGTCTAATTACATACCTATTTTAGGTTCCATTTTACCATTCCATTATAAGCCATTTTTAGGTTACAATTTAACTCAAATTCAACCTTAAATTCCTTACCAATATCCATTCATTTTTATGCCTCATTACTCACACATATTTACATGTGTCATGCCAATCTCACATTACACATTCCATGCTTAAAATGCCATGCCATTCCCACACACACACACTATGCCATAACATGTATATCATGTCTAACTAACTATAGAGATTATAATATTTTTATAGGGGATAAGAGTGGCTAATGGAGTCGTTACCTGGCCTCTACTCTCGAACCTCTAATCTTTTGTACCAGAAAAGTTCGAAATTTTATATTATTTATTCCATAATAATATGCCATCCATTTTATATAGCAACATTTATCAGTCTTGTATCAAGCAAGCATGCATTATATTTAGGCATCTATATCACCTTCACATGTTTAAGAATAAATTATAGTATTTAAAGCATACACAGGGTATATTACACATCTAAAAATTGGG
>CANXYI011892977.1:0-13293 GCA_948208565.1 Hura crepitans | reverse complement strand
GTCTCACACATCTATTTTATTAATCAAATCAATTTTTACCATTGTAATTGAAATCTTATATATATATATATATATATATATATATATATATATATATATATATATATACTCAATTTTACATTTAAAGAAAACAGGGAAATTTTATTGAAAAATAAGAGCAAGTATATTAATTTTTCTCACCTTTTATTTTTTTTATTGAAAATTTTCTTACCTACTAATAATTAATTAATATATAGATAGCAAGTACATTCATGAATACCATTTTTGAATTGCATGCTCCACTTAATACCAATTAAAAAAGCTGGACCATGGTGAGCCAAATATGGTCATATGCTGATGTTTATGGTTAACTGGGAAAGTTCAACTCTTTCAATTTAGTTGGTTTATTATTAAATTTTTCCAACTTCTTCTTGTAATTTGGATCATCGATGTCTGTAGTTTCCATAGATCGCATTAAAGTGACCTAAAAATCATTTGCTGTAATTAAATGGCTAATTTCACACACATAGACCTACTTCACTTTGCTGACATTAAATGCCAATTGTATCAAATTATTCTGAAAATTTTTCAATCTGTCCAAGAATAAGTCTTCCCAATTTGGTATTTAAATTTTTTTCCATGGTATTTCCTGTAAAAGCAATTAAAAAAAGGGGTCCTCATCATGAAGCTTTATACATGAAATTAGAAAAAAATAAAATAAAATTAATTGCAGAATACAGAGAGCTTTATACATGAGATTCTATGGTCAAAAGCAAGTCAGGTCCTACCTGAAATAATGTTCTGACGTTTCTCCTTCTCATGAAGGCAATCCACCATATTACATAATTTCTGTGAAATGCATCACAGGATAATAAATCAAACAAACAAAGAATTTAACTTCCCGCCAATTAAAATTGAATTCAAACCAGAATTGTCAAACCTATTAATGTTTAGACAAAAAGCCTAATAATTTATCCAATAAAATAACAAAGCAAAAAAGAAAAAAAAAATTGAATGGTAAAATAAAAAATATATATTAGAACCTACATCAATACATAGAATCTATTGAAAGGGGCTTCCTGCCTTTCTCACAATGAACTCGCCCCCCCGTATGATGGCACATACGCTAAAATTAATGCCTCCAAAATCTGTTTCTCTTGTATGCTTACAAGAGAACTAAAATTCGTGGACCGTACACGTACGACACCCTGCAACCTGCGAGCAGAACCTGGCATCCCCAAAACAGTAAGAGTCATGAAGATCTTTCCTTCACCTAGTCATTTTTTGCGGTGCTCGAGTACTCAGTTCCGTTTTCTGAGGAGGTTACACCAGATGAAGTGCTCGACACATCACTTGCATTTGGTATACTCTTCGATCTGTTAGCTGGGTTTCTCTGCGCATCATTAGCAGCAGGCATCTGCCCCTCCTCGGCTAATTTCTTTATCAAGTTCATAACAGTAGGAAGGAACTTCGACGACAAGGACATGAGCCCAGGAAGCTGTAAAGTGTAAACAATATCTCAATATACAGGTCTATTTTTGCAGAAACAATAACTTCTCATGGAGCAACTTTGTCTACATTTTTATGTGCAAATGACACAAACTCCACTAGGCATAATTCAGATACTCCCTCCATCTCATAAAGATAGGCATGCTTTCCTTTTTCTTATCTAATGCCAAACTATAATTAATTTTCCTTCTTCAAAGTATAACTGATGCTATAGTCCAAACAAGCAAGAGTCATGAAGCATGTACTATCATTTCTCAGTTTTCTAATATAGTCCAAACAAGCAAGAGTATACTGGGGAAAAAAATACAATTAAAATTTATAATTTGAACGATATCCATTAAATCTTCTTCATTACTATGAAATTAGAAAGCAGGTCTATCTTTGTGGGATGGAGGGTGAATTAAATCCAAATCAATAAATTTTGTAGAAGATATGGCACTCACAAAGCCATGGCGAAATTCTCCAGCAATGTCTAGCTGTACCCACAAGGCTTTCAAGAGCAGATAAGCTACAAAGATCAAAAAGAGATACAGAGGATTTCTGCCATCGAACAAAAAAAAAAAAAAATGGCATTAGCACACAACGGATCTAATCATTGACCAGCAAATTTAACCATATCATTAAGACATACCACAGAAGCGTCATAAATTCATTAAATCCCAGCACAATCAAGGCAATAATTGCCCATGGTGGTGGTAACCAGCTGTTATTACGTTTGTTGGCTTCCTGAAAATAATTAGAAGAAACAAATTAATGGCACATATATAGAAAAAGAAAAAGAAGATATTCTTGAGATGTGCATTTAACATTTGACATTATCTGAAATATAAACACCTCTATGTCCAACCGAAGTAAATATAGCAGAGACACAAGAAGAAAGTTTTGGGCTGTAATGGAGATAGAAATGAATAATTAACAAATTTATTCAATTATCTAAATAGGGATTAAGGCTACTCAGAATTTTTGCCACCATCTTAGACAATCTGTAACTGATATCAGTGATTAACAGAATTTTAACAGTTTATGCTTTACCCAAATGTTTCTGAACAGAAGTAGAGGCTTGAAACCCTAATCCCCCCGCACCCCCCAACCCACAACCAGGAAAAATGAAATAAAATAGAATTGGAGACACTAAACATTAAGCATTTCAGTATAAGGAAACTTTACAAGTTTATATATAAGTGAGAAAGTATCATGCCTGAGCAGAAATAGCCTGAGTGACTGTGTACTCTGTCTCTGCCTTGAATTGCCTCCACAGAGATTTACACTGGAGAGGTGTGATTAATGTCTTTGACGGTGGAACCTGTAAAAGAAGCATCAGTTATGAGTGCTGATTAGTGATTTAAGTTAAAGCAAAAGACAAGAAATAATTATTGCACTCAAAATGGACATGGAGGGGTCCTAAGCAGTCAACAATGCACCAATTTAGATTTATTAATTTATTGTATTGCACAAGGACATCTTAAATAAAATATGAAGCCTGGAATATGGATCCATCTGTATTATCAATAGGATCCATTTTACGAAGCTGCATATTAATTCCAGAAATTCATAAGAAAAAGAATTTTAATCCAACTTAACAAAGAAAAAAGGAAAGGACTTGAAGACACCCAAACTATTAATTTACATTAGAAGCTGGACCTGATGATTCTGGTATCCATTCATTGAAATGCCCATCCAGAAAAATTTAACAAAAGCAGTTTTGAGTATTTTAATGATTATATAAGAAAATCAATCTAATACTTGATCAGGAAAAAATGATGATGTTAAAAATTCCCTTGCCCTTGGGGAATCATATGTGCCTCAACTGCAGCAAGCTTTCCAAAATAAAAGACTGCAAAAAGAATGAATAGATATGGCAACAAATTAAAATTCAACCTCATCCCAAGTGCTTGAGGCCAGTGGATCAGTTGTCGTGATGCTTCTCTCTGTAACTGCATTGCTTTTCTTGTTCTCCAACAAAGCAGACAATAGAGTTCTTTCAATATTATCACCATCATCGTCCAAACGAATTGCGACCATTACAGACAACAGCTTCAAGGACTGGCAAAGGTTAAGATCAAATTAATAAAGATCCATGAGCAACAATTTGCATGTGTATCAAATTAATTGGATCCGCATTATACCGCAGAGCGAGCAGTTTTTGTAATTCCTCTAATATCTTCCTTTCCAGTCCAAAGGCGTGGCATTGAATCATTATCATTGCCAAACAATATTGTAAACCTGAACAGGAATTTTACTATCAAATCTATGACATCCTACATAAAATCAAATACACATTCCAAATTGTTCCTAAGAATTTACTACCTGTCCTTCATTCTGATCAGGACTCGTCCTGCTTCTTCCTTTGCTTTTGTTTCAACAATACCTCTTGCATAATTCTCTAAACTCGTAACCATTTTATCCTTGGTTGTTTCATCCAGGTCAAAGCCAGCAAGGGCGCTAGAGAGACCAGCAACTGCCGATTCTGTCTCTCGCCGCAGAAGTTTCCTGATTGCTGGCCAAGTTTCATCATTAGCCCCATCTAGAAGAGCTTCCACAGGTCCCAGTAATGTTGCATTCATTTTTGCCTAGAAATGGTCCAGGTTAAATTTTTGAGAAAACATCTAAGGTAGTAAGGTTTTTAAACAAGACAATTTTCAAAATTCTTTGTATCAAACCAAAACCACATGTACATAAATGAGCCAAAAAAGCTATTTCAATTGAAAAAATCAAGATGTGACTTCTCCATAAATTTGACTACTATAATTGAACTAGATAAACATTTTCCCATCATACAAAATTCGACATTCAAGTTTAGTTCCAAAATAGTCATCATATAACCATAATTTATTTAACTCGACCCATGCATTGATGACAATCGTTAGAAGAAGTAAAAAGGTCCAGAATATGTAATTTGTCACTGATCATACCTCATACAATGAAACAAGTTCCAAGAGTTTAGCAGCACGCACTGCAGCAACATGTGCATCTATGTCACGTTGAAGTTTATCCCTCACCTTAGAGGGGTCCCAGTTTGCTTGTTCAATAATAGCATCTGTAATTATCATGAATCAATACAAAACATAATTTGGTCATCCCATTAATTTGTCAAGTACAAAATGAGGTGAACCATATGATCATCCATCCATCTTAATATATTTGATGGTCAACTGACCCACCAACATCTTTTCACCTTCAAATTTCAGAGATTTTAGCTGCCTATTCAGTGTTTTTAGTGAGCCTTTTAGTGCCATTTTCATTTCCTGTTTCAAAATCATTCAAGCAAATGAAATGATTGAGAACACTTGGCTGATACCTTTACATTCTTCATCAAAAAGAGCCATGTAACACTGAGTGCACGAATAAGCAGCTGAAGAAAAGCCTTCTCCTGCAGTCAAAGCCTTGTCAAATGCTTCCTTGAATTTGTCAAAGGTTCCCGATCTTATATGCCCCAACATGGACTGGTATGTGGGTTGGACAAGCTACAAAATCAGAAGCAAACAAGAGACAATTATTAAAAAAAATAGAGAGAGAGAGAAGAGAAGAAGAAAAGATGCACAAGTTGCCAGAAAAATTGGTAAATTTGGAATCGAGTATAGAAGAAAATAATGCTTAACCAAAAAAAAACACACAAAGAGAGAGAGAGAACCCAATTCATAAATTGTTTACAATACAAATCCCACAGCTGAATCAACAATCCACTGTGGCTTTATTCGATGTTTTTCTCTACTAGCCCAAGCATTATGGTTGAACACCAATTCTGGCACAGACAAGGCAGCTTGCACAACTACACAAAGCTCTCACCTGTGGCACAGACAGAGCAGCTTGCACAACTCTACTTAGAGTCTAAGTGCCAGTTATGCAAACTTGTGATCTAGTCACGTGCATATAAGTTCAACATTTCACCCTTATCTCTTGGAAATCCCACTAGAACCTCAGTTCAACCACTGGTTCCAACCTATTTTGGATTTTCAGAGGCTTTTTTTCCTGCGGAGGGGAATTCATTGGGAGGTTGATACACTGGTTTCACATTTCACCTTTATGTCTTCTAAATCCCATTAGTGTCTCTGATCTAGCTATTAGTTGAACAATTCATAAATAGCTTTAGGATCACAGATGTAATCCACTCAGACTGTTTGTTCAAGAAATGAAACACTCAGAAAGACGCATACATCAGTCAGAAGAATTACTCACATATTCCTAAGATTTTAGCAAAAGATAACATATAAATTAACCATACATCAACCTCAAACATGCCTATTTTCATTGAAATGCTCAAAATTTTCCTCATGTATAAAAAGATAGCATAAGGCTATATAAATTATCTGAGGATTACAAGAAAAATGAATTACTTGTAGTAATTTTTCTTCAAGCAGCTTTCGCTTTGAAGATCTGACTCCTTCATCAAAATAAGCAGCTTCTCCATCATACCTAGAATAAGAAGAAAATAAAACCTCAATACACTGACTTGCCTAGTAGAACACACAATGTACACAACAAGTAGGGCAGCACATAAATCTACCAATTTACCACTTAGGAAGAACACAAATACAGATACAGGCATGTACCTCAGCTTAAGCTTGCATTCTAATCCAGTTACATTAAAGCAACAGCTTTTGTAGAAAATATGAATAGATTTAAGAGAGACACACTTACTCTGACAGACAAGTATTTAGAATTGAACTAATCTTCTTCCCAAAGCCTAAAACTCGGCTAGATTGTACGGTCTCTTCTATTTGGCACCACTCCTAAGGATGGTTACAAACAAAACATACGTGAACTTTTGTAACAGTTAAATTAAATTTTAGAGAGCACATGAAAAGGCATATACCTCATTTTCACTCAAAATAGCATACTTTTCATTGGCAATTTCTTCACAGCGTACAGTAGCAACCATGACCTGCAAATGGATGAGTAGATGTCATTAACAAATGTCTGTGCATTTGTAATAAGCAATGTGCTAGGAGAAAAAAAAATTATAAAATTACCTTGTGAGCAGGAAGATCAAGATCCTTATTCTCCTTAATGACTTTCCAAATTTGCTGAGCACTAAAAGAGAACCCAGAAGCAGGAACTACACCCCGTCGATCTCCTGCAAGTCCACCTGGTGCGATAGAATGGAAGAATTGTTGCCTCAAACTAGCGACCTTCATTAAGAGCATATAGTCAAACAATTAGATAAAATTGTCAACAAAGTTCATGTAGCCAAGATGTTCAGCCTATTCAACAATTAAAAGAAACAGCCACAATATCAAGATTCAAAGTGATGATTCTAAGTCACATTGTTCACCTTATCATTCAGAAACTCACTAGATAACCATCTAGCTTACCTGCTCTTTGAACTGCTCTTCCTTCTCTTCGAAGCTAGAAAGTGCAACAACTTCAACCTGTCCATATATCACAAGCAACAGATTACTACAAATGCCATAGCCTCTCTCTTCTGGAAAAAAGTAGATTTCCATTAACTTATATCAGAGAGAATTATGATATCTCACATTAAAAAATTCACTCAATGGAGTTTCTTTGTGTTCCTGTGGCTTAGGAACGCTGTCCCATATCTGCAATCAAAGGGGAAAAATGTTCAAAAGAGTGTCGGTATTATCAACAAAAATGGAGAAAACACTCATCTTTTTACCTTCTGAATATCTTCTCTTAGAACAGGTTCTAAGTTCGCCAGAGGTGTCTATAAGTGAAAAATGAATAAATAAATAAACCCATCATGTACAAAACAAAAGGAATAAGGAAATCTAGATCTCTCTCAGTTCCCAACAATAACTAAACAGAAGCAGGTACACACCCTTGTTTTATCACGTATTACAAACATTAAAGTTGTTTTCCGAGGGCTAAACAATCGCATCATGACCTGCATGCAAACAAAAAGCAGTAAGAAAGAATCACTGAAGCTGATAAAATTTGACCGCTTATGGAAGAGAAATACACTAGCAATACCTGGAATACAGTCTTTAAAAGAGGTTTATTTGCAGCTTGCTCACGGCCAATATCATGACACCACCTAAGAAATAATTTCCAGCAAGATTATGCACGCATGTAACTCAAGGACATTTCATCAAGAAGTAATAAATTTGAAGAAATCAAATCTAGTACTAAAAAAGATCTTACATGTTAATCAATACTATATCTGACACAGCAAGCGCAAAAAGGGCACTTTGCTTCTCAAATGCTGTATCATCCTAAAATAACACAGATAATTGAGAGAAAGAACATCAGAAAGAGAGGAGGGGGAGACACAACGTAGAATCTCATGCAGGTATACACCTTGTGAGCATATGGAGTTTTCTAACCAATATTTATCCAAAAGTCAAGGCTCCACATATGAATAACCCAGAGCTTGGGCAGAATTCTACACATGCTTAAAACCCTGTGTATCATTCTAAATATGTAATACTGCAGCCAGTCAATGTTAATATCTTTCATAATCCAGTTGATATGTTCAACCATTTTGTTGGCCAGGTTATAGAGAAATCCATATAAACCATTAGACGTACAAAGAGCCAAGAAGGCAATTGGAAAATACCTCCATATCAAAAATGTGAAGGATTAATCCACCACAGGATATAGTTGGCCTTGCCATTAAGTTGATATGTACAACATAAACACAGCACTGCAACTTATGTGCCAATACTATAATATCAAAGATTTTCATAGGGGGTAGGAGAACAAAAGTTTAAGACTAGGTAGTTCACAACAATTTGGGAATGTTGTGATAGACACATGACAAGTATGAATTTTTACCTTTAGTAGAGAATAAAAGATGATAAGAAACCAAAAACTCTACAGAAAGGCATGTATTGGATAAAAATGACAAAATGAAAAGAGCTTAAAACTATTAAGGGGAAGGAAAAGGAAATTTGTAAGGTGTACCTCTCCACGTTCTCTTCCATCTGTGCCCTCTAAGTCCATTACAAGAGTACAAGGTTCAATGCCAGCACATCTAGCTAACCAAATGCCTTTAGTGGTTTGGGACCTGAACAAAATAAGGTAAGCTGTCATGCCTTTCAAATCCTAAATGATTTTTATTTGAAAAAAAAAATTAAGAATTTGGAAGAAATCAAACATCAGAATAATGCAATAACACACCTTCCTTTAAAGGCATCCATCTCTCTAAAGTTGGTGTAAAATAGGTGATTTAATAGAGTACTTTTACCTGTTCAATTTACCGCAAGCAATATTAAACTCTGTAGACATTGTAGGTTATATAACAAAAGAGTTGGAACAAAAAAGACAATGAAAACTGTTCAAATATAAAAGAAAAGATAGTGAAGTAAAATAAAAAAGAATGAAGTGCATGATAAAATATCACATGGCAGCAAAGTTCACCACATATGTTGTGGATGACCAAGTTTCAAATCTAAACCTTTCCTTTCTTTGCTGCATGGATCACATGTTCTGACTAGATGATAACTGAAGGTGCAAATTGCAAATAACAGCAAGAAATCTTGTAATCAAGAAGCACCATTGGAGACACCTGAAACTCAAGACAAACCAATTAAAGGATTACATACCACTGCTTTGTGGGCCCATGATGGAGACTACAGCATATGATAGTCCACATTCTCCCAGTCGCACCTCCTTGATGAAGTGCTCTATACCAGAAGCATTAAATATACCATCTCCATCAATGAGCTGAGTAGAACAACACCTGTCGCTATGTGCTGGGAATCAAATATTTCATACATTAGCTCAGAAATGAACTCTACCTTCCAAAGTTCCATATCACTAATCATCTAACACATTGCGCTTGTAAAAACTTCTCATTATTTCACAGTACAAGTCATTGAAATTAAGAATCATGAAAGAGATCAAATTTCGAATCTGGTGATAAAAGTAAATTTCATTACCACCCAGCAATAATCAAAATAATTAATAAAAGTTCTATGAGATTCGTGACCATTACTTTGCAGGAACCTTAAATACCCTCAACATGGTAGCTAGGAAAACAGAAGTGAGAATTAGAAAAAAGAAAGCTATCAAAAATTCGAAATCTAGCTCTATACGAATTTTTCAAGCTTCATCTGAAAATAATCAAATTGATGCGCTCATACTAAAGCTAACCCCTTACTCTCCAAATTGAAGAAACCCGAAAAAAGAAGATTCCGCAAATCACATACTCTTTCACTTATATCTCAATTCCCCGGCCACAAGACAGGACTAACAATTCCAGCACGACACAAAATCCGAAGCCCAAATAAAAATCTGAAATTTTTAAACAGTTCGAAATCCACATGCCATATCGAATCAGGGAAATTATCCTTAAGTAAAATCGCTATCCATTTTTATATCGTAATATTTATTTGTTCAAGTGGTATCAATTGCTCGATACACCCATTAAATATCACCAAATAAACAACCAACAGAAACCGCAAGAAAAAATTTTATAAACGTAATTTGAAACGCATAACATTAATGACTACATACATTAACGTCAATCAAAAACATGATTATAGCTCAATCAACTTCAATTGACCGAAAATGTTGACAGATGTTTAAATAGATAACGGATCGGAGAGATCGAAATTGAGAGATTACCCATTAGAATTGGATCGGAATTGGAGATGATTGAGATTGAAAATTCGATTTAACCTGAGAGATGTCCACAGTGAAGATCGGTTGAAGGAGAATGCAGGGAGATCTGTAAAAGAAAGAATTTTTATAACCTTTTGTGTAGTTTTTTGTATTTTTTTTTATTCTGCTTTTAAATATAAAGCTGTAGGCTTGACTAAAAAAAAAAAGAAAAAAAGAAACGCAGAAACAATTTAAATGGTTTCCAGATTTTCTAGTAAAAGACTAATAGATGGCTAAATAAGGTAAAAATAAAAGTTTTTCTGCCTTTTTTTATAAAAAATAAAACTTTTTCGAAAATTTTTATAATACACAACGTACATAATACACATGCATCACAACCGTTCGATCAAATAGCATATATGCATGCGGACTGCAATGTATTTCGTTCTTTTTTATTTATTTTTTTGAAAATAAAAAAATAGATGATAATCATTTATATTTCTAAATATAATTATTCAAATGAGATATCAATAAGCAACAAAAATAATTTTTTTTAAGCAATATGAATAATTATTTAAGAAGTATGAAAAGACTACTAAATTTTTAAAAGCTAATTATAAATTTGGAATTAGCCTTTTAACATGTTGCAAATGTAAAACATTTCATTAATTTTTCAAATTTGAAATTACGTTGTAAATTCTAAATTTTAGCATAAAATTATTTTGTAATTCACCTATATTAATGCGCTAAATATACATATTATATCAGTATATTAAAAATCATACATATTTAATACGTTAATTGATAATTCTACATCAATCAATAATAATAATTTTGTTAAGATATAACAAAATTTATAATAGAATCGTAATTTTATAAAATTAATGAAAATTTGGAATTATTTTTTAAAATTTTAAATAATAAGTAACAATTTAAATTGTAGGTGAAATATATATTTACATTTATAATTAGTTATTTTTATAAAGAAAATGAAAGAATGGAAAGTTTTGGCAGCATATTAAGACTAAATTTATCTTTTGAATATACTCTAAAGGACAAAATATTAATAAATTAACAATTAATTAAATCAGAGATTACATATTTTTTTATTATTAAAAGGAGAGAGAAACACGTATGCTTAAAAAAGTTATTAGTGACCATTAGACTACATACCTAATAATAATTAGAGATTACATATAACTAAAATAATTTATGTATTTAAATATTTCAAAATCAATCAAAATTTAGCTTTCACGAACCGTCGTTAAAGAAATATATATTAAAAATCAATTAATCAGAAAAATAATTCCCTAAATATAAGCTATTTTTCTGGTAGTCACCATGAATAATGTTATAATTCATTTTTATAATTTATGTTATTAGTTATTTTGGTTACGGTTTAATAACTTTTTTTCACAAATCTATTCCAAATAAATAATGTAATGATATCGAATTATCAATATAGAGTTAATAATTTTGTTAAATAATGAAGTAAACAATTTATTCAAGCTATTGTTACTTCAAGAAAATGTTATATTTTTTATTATTTATATTTTGCTAAGTAAAATAAAATGGCATTATTATATTGCAAATTTTAATATTTATAGTGATTGAAAATCCTTTTTTTGTTGGAATTGAAAATCCAATTGAATAAATACTGATAATATCTACGCCGCTGTTTTTTAATTTCTTTATTAATTTTTCTTTTCTCTCAAAGACCAGAAATTATTATCAAGTTCTTTTTGTGATTTACTCTTTTTTTTTTTGTCTAATTTTGATTTTCCAATTTTAATGTTTAATAATTTAATTATGTTTTTTCAAATAATGGCGAGGATTATCAGCTTCCCAATTTCCCAAATCAGCACCAATAGATGCTCATCATTTGCGGGACCAAACCACCGGTAGTGGATATGATGATGTGGCGTAAGACGATTACGGTTAAGAATATTAAGAAATGTGGGCCCGGTGTTTTAATTTCTCAAACCGACTTCAGTCGGATCCACTTGGGCAGGCGGCCCGCCCCATCCCCATTTATACTTTCTTTTTATGAAAGTGGACGGTGATGGGATGAACCTTTTCAATCGCGTGAAAGCACGCACAACTTAGCTGCCGTCGATCGTGCTGCTTCTCGGAACAGACGAACTCATTTCTTACCAACATTCCTCGGACGCTTTTTCTTTAAACAAAAAACCTTCTTTTTTTCTCAAAAAATAATTTAATGTTTCTTCGAATGTCGATGGGTCAATAAAATTAATTTTAATTCTAAATAGAATAATAATTAGATAAATTTAATGGCAGTGATTTAAAAAATAACGATACAAAATTATAAAAATGTTATATGAATTAATGAAATTAAATTTGATATTAATAAAATTCAAATATAAATTTTTGCTTTTTTATATATATATTTTTTAAATATGTTTCAAATTATTATCATCAAGCTTATATAGAAAAATGTTAAGGAAAAAAAACACATTTTATCTCTTTTTTTTAATACTAATGATGACATTTCCAATCTAAAATTAATTTTAAAAATAAGTCGTTACTTTGTAACAAATATGAAGATAAAATTGCTACTTCCCCAATAATTGGAATCGACTTTTTTCTTACTGTTTCAGTAATTTTTATCTCATGTATTTAGACATTATGTTATTCAAATAATTATTAGTTCTAATTCTCTGCATTAGGGGCATTCTCTCCTCTTCACGAGATAATATATTTTTTTTCTAAAAACAGTATTAGTAAATAATAATAATAATTATTATTTTTAAGAGCAATTATCAAAATGCAATAATAATAATAATAATAATAATAGGTGACGCGTAAATGTCTATTGAACTATCTTTAAGTTATCAAAATAAGTAAATTAGCGCAAGTTGTAAAAATAAATGAATTAAAGAATTACCTTTAATTCAGTAGTTAAAAGTCTGATTATTTTTCTAGTCAATTGAAGTTTCAACTTTCTAACAATTTAGATATATATTTATAAAAATAAATATTCAATCGATTTAATATGAAAATTAATAATGTCGAATAAATAAATTTTTAAGATAAAAATTGAATTGACTAAAGTTAATGAAGGTAACTTTATAGAGAATTGAACATAATAAAAAGAACCTTTTATGTGTTTTTATTCTTATATGTATAAAAATATCAAAATGACTTTGATTTCTTAATTTTCACTATTTAAGAACCATATCAAACCAACACAAACTAATTTTTAAATAAAAAATCAAACTATAAAAATGAAAATTAAACAAATCAAATAAAATATATCAAAATAGTTTATAATTCAGTTCG
>CANXYI011892960.1:0-15467 GCA_948208565.1 Hura crepitans | reverse complement strand
AGCATGCCTTTCAGAATTTACATCATGAACTTGTATGTGGTAAATTTACCAAATTACGCCTTTATACTATCCTTTTGCTACCTACTAGGAAAATCCTTTAATTAATCTTAACACTTCATTCTTACTGTTTATTCTACTTATTAATTTATTTATTTCATTGGACTGACTAGAAGGACAACACTTTAAGACGCTGGATCTAGAGGGAAATAATTGGTGTAGTAGTCTCCATTCTAAACCTATGCCGCTGCACTAGTCTGTGTACCATAATAGAGATCAGCCAGAGCCTCTCCAGACACAATAAAAATACTATGTGACATAATAAAGATCAATCTGCAGGCCTCCTTAGCCACAAATAATTATGTATATCTTGGTGACATAATGGAGATCAGTCAGTAGACCTCTCCTGCCACCAATAAAGAACCTCAATGACTGGGTGACATCATGGAGATCAGTCCGTAGACCTTTATAGCCACCAAATAAACTAGCAGCTATAAAACCCTAAGTTAACTAGTCAAACCATTTAGTAGGTGTATAACCAATGAGCTAAGTAGCTTAATTTAACTTAATTTATTGGCCAAAAACATTTTTAAAATATTTAGGTTTCAAAAATAGACTATTAGAATTTTTATCAAATACATTAAATTTTTATTCAGATTGGTACAACCACTTTTTGGCTCTACTAGGTAAAATTTCAAAACAATTCCTTTAGTCTAATGCTACCAAATTCAAAGTTTCATATATCATAAATTTTTATGGCATTTTTACTAAAAAAAAATATTTCCTATCAATTGACATTTTGATTAAGGTAGAGGTCAACTGGAAAGTTATAGGCCATTTCGACCATCATCGAAAAACATTTTCCTAAGACTATTCTAAGTCTAAATCTGACTTAGTTTTCAAGCATATTTTTCAAACTTTTTCCTTGCATGGGGCTAACTACATTAGGCTAAGTCCATGGTGAAAATATAGGCATCCAAGCCCCTGTAACTGGGCCAATTCCATGGCCAACCATAAGATTTAACACCAGCCTCTCAAAGGCATACTTAAAGTTTACCCTTATTTTACTACCTCAAGCTTTATTTTTTTAGTTTAACTCAAAACTTCCTTAAGCCTCCTAAGGCATAATTTCATGTGTAGGTTATTATAGCACTCTATTTTGTACTTAGCTAACTCTCTAACCACATTCAAGATAGCAATAACCTAGAATAGTCTACTTAATACCATTAACAACTTAAAGTTTTTACTCAACATGCCATAAAAATTGCCTCGAGTACTTAAAAGAAATGAACCAATTTCAATCCTTTACACATAATCACTTACTTTTCCATGCCACAAACCTAATTAAACATATACAGACCTCAAGTTAATCCAAATTAACTAAGGCACACATAACATTTGGTTAAACTTGCTCAAAATAGCTCACGGGTACACACAAGGGTACACATTCCATAAAGACTTCTTTGCCTAAATTCACTTAATTCAACACAAAACTTACTAAGCATCATTCACATTCATCATAGGCAGTAAGAGTTTCAATCAAACAACTATGGACAGCCACAAATCCAGCAAGTAAATGAAAGCAACAACACAACTACTTACAACCACAATCTAGATTCCACTAAAAACTCAAGAAAACCATCAATTTCAAAGAAGAAGTGGCCCTCAAATTAGATTTTCCAGCTATCCCAAGTGAAGGTGTTCTAGTCTAGGCATTTAAAATCATGAGAAAAAGGCTAAAGTCCATATACCTTAGAAGGGAAGCTGAAAACTCCTTAAGTGCCCACACTACATAGCTTGCCATGATACTTCTCCCCTTTCTTTATGAGCTCTAAATGGGCCTTCAATGGCCACCAATGCCTCAAACACAACAACACACATGTCTTAGATACCTCTTAGTATAAATTAATAGCCCAAAAAAAAAGGAGGGAAAGGGAGGAATTACCCAAAAACTCACCTCACACTCTATATTTTGCATAGTTTTGAACCTGTCTCCTTCGTTGAATTTTATCTCACAATTGGCTACTAGTTTTGGCCTACTTCTTCTTCTTTGTGGTGTTTGACACGTAAGAGAATTTTTAGGGACTAAAATCCACTAAAATGGTGGTTAAAGGAGGAAGTTATGGTCTTTTTGGCTCAAGGATGGCATCAGTAACAGAGGGGAAAAGGGGAAGAAAGGCTTTAGGTCAACCAAGTGGAAATCTACTTACCCATGGCCAATTGCCACTTAGCAACCTACATGCTTATTTGGCATGAAGTGAGGCCCACCTTGCCATGTCAAAAGTGGTCCCAAAAATATTCGAACCATCCTGATTTTTTGAAAAACTTTAAAAAATAAAAAAAATTAGCTTTGACATTAAAAAATTATGCCATTTATTTTAAAATTCCCATTTTAATACCCTCTAGTTGCTCGTACATTTTCGTGGCCAAATTCCATCAATAGGGCAATTTTCAAACTACCTTGATTTACTTGCCAACCTAAAAAATTTTGAGAATTTGTGAAAGTCCTCTGATTTCAAAAATTCCTTCACCGATGGGTTCAATTGAATTTTTAAGCTTAAGGGTCTAATATTTTTAGGTCCATTTAGGCACATCTCGGGTCAGTCCTAACTTAAAATTTTTTTATTACATAGATCTATTCCTTACTACTTAATTTGAATTATTGGTTTTGCTAAATTTTTTTATTTCACCTTTTTCATTATTTTAGAGCCCCTTGAAATTTCATGACCAATGCCACTACCTCTGTCCACGTGCAAGTGACCCAGCAACCTTATTGTAATTCTTAGGCCCTGTGGTACTATTCATGAAGCTTTAGATCATTGGCATTACACTTACTTAATTCCAAGCCAATTCTCATAGGTTACATATACTATAAGTCATTTATCAAACATCATGTATAAATTTATCCGTGGAAAGCTCTCGGGTACAAGCATAGAGAGTACATTTCATAGCATTTTCCAATCACAACCACCATGAATCTCATTTTAACATGCCAAGAAATCCACAAATCATATTCTAGGCATCAAATATCCATTCCAAGCATTCAAACAAACCAAAATTAGCAAGCACATCAAGCCCAAATTCAAAGTCCCTTAATGTCATTTATTCCTAGCTCACTAGTTCGCCAATTTTAATCATTTAAATCCTGATGTTTATTAATGAATCTCAACCTCAACCCACCTTAATCTATTATCCATCATCCAAAAATACCCCATGGCATGAAAGAAATCCTCTAAGTTCACTTACAAGTGAAAAAAACCCCTTAAATCCATAAGAAACCAAAGTTGTCCAATTTTCCACAGTAGTGTTCCTTCCTCTTCATGGACCTCAATTTGCCATCCAATTGCCACAAACACCTCACAAACATAATCACACAAGTGTTCAACATGGTTTAGCATCAAATGGCTACCAAAAATCCCAAGAAATGTAGAAGAAATAACCATGAACACACCTAAAGTTCACCAATTTGGACAATGTGAACCAAGAATTTTTGACTAATTTTATCTCCCAACTGAAGAATCCTTTTTCCCTAATTCTTCTTCCCCGTGATGCCTAATAGGTAGAATTGAATTCAGAAATTAGAATCACCATTTTTGGCAAAGAATTGAAAGAGTTATGGCCAGTTGAAATTCTTCTTAGCGTCAACAATAGCAGAGGATGAAGGAAATTTTTTTTCATTTTATTTTAGTGGAATCCATATGGCATGACCCATTTGCCACTTGGCATAAAATTTTATGCCACTTGGCATGAATGTGGGCTTATGTGACATGACATAGGTTATCCTAAAACCAACCAAAAATCTCTAAACCATCTAGATTTTTTTTCAAAATTCGAAAATTCAAAGTAATTCACTCAGGCATCAGAAAATTATGTTGTTCATTTTAAAATTCATATTTTAACCCCATCAACATGCTCATAAATTTTTTTAGCCGAATTCTATCGATAAGATAGTTCTCAGACTACCTCAATTTATGTGCTAACCACAAAAATCATGAGACTTCACAAATGACCTTAGTTTTCAAAAATTATTTCACCAATTGACCCAACATGATTTATAACATCCAAAATAAGGTATTTTCTCAAGATAAGGTATTTTTTGAGTCAGTTTGGGCACATCCCAGGTCGATCCCGGCTCGAAAAATTTTTTATTGCACAAATACATTCCTTACTACCTAAAATAAATTATTAGTTCTGCTTAATTTTAAAATTTTAACTCTTTCATTAGTTTAAAGCCCCTCGAAGTTTTATGACTAGTGCCACTATCTCAATGTATGTACAAGTGACCTAGCAACCTAGGCACACTTCCAAGACCTTATGGCACTATTCACGAAGCATCAAAACATGAGCGTTACATTTCTTCCAATCTTAATAAAATTTTATCCTCAAAATTACCTTAAGCAAATAATTACTGATATTGGGCTTTCATAAAATCTTTTGGCTCCCAGGTAGCTTCTTCTGTATTGTGGTGCCTCCATAAAAACTTAACTTGGGTATGGATTAATTCCTTAATTGTATAACCTCATGAGTCAAAATCTAAACTAGTTCCTCTTCATAACTCAAATTAGGCTGTATCTCGATATCTAACATTAGAATCACATGTGAAGGATCCGATCTATACCTTATTAGCATAGAAACATGGAATACATCATGAATCTATTATAGCTCAAGCGGTAATGCCAACCTATACGCTAGAGGTCTAACCCTCTCTGTAATCTCATATGGCTCAATAAACCTAGGACTTAGTTTCCCCTTTTTACCGAATCTCAATATTTTCTTACAAGGAGAAACCTTTAGAAATACTTTATCACCAACTACATATTCATTATCTCTCTGCTTTAGGTCAGCATGTGATTTCTATCTATCAACTGCTGCCTTCAGCCTCTCTTTGACTATTTTTACTTTTTCTTTAGCATCTCGAATCAATTCGACACTAGAAATCTTACTTTTTTTAGCTTCACTCTAACACAAAAGAGTTCTACATCATCTACCATACAATGCCTCATATGGTGCCATTCCCAAATTAGACTGGTAGTTCTTATTATAAGCAAACTCTACCAAAGATAAGTACTGACTACACTTACCCTTAAACTCAATAGCACATCTTAGTAGCATATCCTCTAGTATCTGTATCACCCTCTTTAACTGCCTATCAATCTGAGGATGAAATGCTATACTGTAAGCTAGTTTTGTACCTAATGCCTCTTGTAACTTCTTCTAACATTTGGAAGCAAAGTAAGGATCTCTATTAGAAATTATAGTCACTAACACACCATTTAATTTGACAATCTCATCCATATGCAATCTAGCCAATTTTTCTATGGAGTAATCTATTATCAGAGGAATAAAATGTGCTATGTTAGTCAATCTATCCACTATTTCCCACACAACATCGCACATGCCTCTAGTCAAAGGCAAACCTATCATGAAATCCATCGTGACTTTTTCCCATTTTCACTCTTGTATTGTTATAGGATGTAGCAATCCAAAAGGAACCTGGAGTTCAGCCTTTACCTGCTGACATGTCAAACACCTAGCAATATATTCTGCTATATCTCTTTTCATACCAATCCACCAATACTAGGATTTTAAATCCAAATATATCTTTATGCTTCCTAGGTGCATGGAATAAGGAGTTTTATGTGCCTCTTTAAGTATTTATAATCTCAAGTCATCTGTACTAGGTACACACAACCTGTTTTGATAATATAGATACCTATCCTTTATTAACTCAAACCTTATAGCCTTCCCCTCTTTATCGTAGCTAATTATGTGAACTATCTGATCATCTCTCATATAATTTTCTTTAATCTATTGCATGAAATCTAGCTTCACTTGCAACTCAGCCAATACAACAGCGTCTAAAGTACACTGTAACCTAGAATTCATAGCTTTCAAAGTTGCCATAAATTTTCTACTTAAGGCATCAGCCACTACATTTGCCTTTCTCGGATGATAATTAATTATGCAATCATAATCTTTAATTAACTCTAACCACCTTCTCTATCTCATGTTTAGTTTTTTTATGTAAGGAGGTATTTCAAGCTTTTATGATCTGTATAAATGTAACACTTCTCACCATACAGATAGTGTCTCTATATTTTTAAAGTAAACGCAATAGTAGCTAACTCTAAGTTATACATAGAAAAGTTCCTCTCATGTGGCTTCAATTGTCTTGAAACATAAGCTATTACTTTTCCATCATGCATCAATACACACCTAAAGCCTTTTAATGAAGCATCACTATATATCATAAAGTCCTTACCCTATCCGGGCTGAATCAAGATAGGAGCCTCTATCAACATCTATTTCAGCTTATCAAAACTAGCTTAACATTTATCATCCCACTCAAATTTTACATTCTTTCTAATTAGTTTTGTCAAAGGAGTGGCAATGATAGAGAATCCTTTTACAAATCTCCCATAGTACCCAGCTAACTAGAGAAAACTTATCACCTTTGTGGCAATCTAAAGTGATTCCTATTCTAGCACATCTTTCACTTTACTAAGATCAACTTTGATTCCTTTAGCTAAAACTATGTGGCCCAAAAAATCAACTTCCCTCAGCCTAAACTCACACTTACTGAGCTTGACATACAACTATCTCTATCTCAGGTTATGTAACAACACCTAGGGATGTTGTTAGTGTTTTTCCTTGCTTTAAGAGTACACTAGGATTTCAACTATGAATAACACCATGAACTGACCTGGATAATGCTAGAAAACTCTATTCATGAGATCTATGAAAGCTATTAGAGCATTGGTAAGCCCAAATGGCATCACTAAAAACTTATAATGCTTATACCAGGTTTTGAAGGTAGCTTTAGGGATATTAGCTTCCTTAATACTCAATTGATAATATTTAGATCTCAAATCAATTTTAGAAAATGCACCTGCCCCTCTCACTTGATCAAAGAGATCATCTATCTTGGGCATGATTTTACCTGGCTGATTTGATATGTAGAGGAGTTCTTGCCTAATGAAGAGGAAAAATGTAAATTGCTTTTGAAGGGGTTGAATATGGAGTTGAGAATGCAAATAGAAAACCTAGGGTAATAGACTTTGTTGTATTAGTGGCATCTACCTATGACATGGAGGAAATGGTAAAAGAAAAGAGAGATTTCTTCCAGACAAAGAGACAGTTTACTACAGGGCAATCTAATGCAGCCCCAGGTGATGGTAAGAGAAGGAGGGAGACCTTATGTCAATCCCAGTCTGTGCATATGGCTCTAACATAGACACAGTCTTAGAGATCTAAGCAAGTTTGCATAGTCAGACCCTAATTACCTCCTAAAGCTATTAGTACTCCTAGTCCTTCAGGTAACTAGAATGGGCCTTCAACTTATATACATAAATCAAGAAGCCTCCGGGGGCTGTAGATCTAGTAGAAAATGAGAGTGCTTTACTTGTGCTACCAGAGACAACTACAAAAGAGAGTGCCCTTAGAGATAGCCTGAAGGTGCAAGCACTCAAGCATCCATAATTGCACCTTAAAAAAGGGGTTAGAGACAAAGTAAAGGGGATTAACCTAGTTCTAGTAAAGGGACCATATCAGAAGCCCATGCCCCAGCTAGACAATATGCTGTCAAAGCCAAAAAAGAGGTAGCAAGACCAAATGTCATAATTGGTACTTTTTTAATTATTTAATTTTCTAGTTTTAGCTTTGGTAGACCTAAGATCCAAACTATTATTTGTATGCACCACCTTGGAACATGATAGAGGACTGAAATCTAAGCATGTGAACATTGATATATAAGTCTATAATTTTTTAGGGCAGAGTTTGTATGTGAATAAAAAGTATAAATCATGTCCTTTAGTGGTCCAAGATTATTTTTTTCTTATAGATTTGATTAAATGGCCTTTTCACAAGTTTGATGTGATTCTGGGAATAGACTTATTGTCAAAGCATCAAGTTATACTTGACTATAAAAATAAAAAGTTGACCCTCTAGACTATAGGGGGATAGATTGTGATAGTTGTGGTTGAGAGAAACTCTATGAATAATCTAATCTCAACTATTACAATAAGGAAACTCATCTAAAAAGGTTGCGAAGCCTATTTTGCTTATGTCATTGACACTAATTCTTCCACCCTAATACATGATCAAATTCTAATAGTGCCTGAGTTTTCGAGAGTGTTTCCTAACAAGTTGTCAGGTTTGCCTCCCTAGTGAGAGCTTACTTATGAAATTGCAATGTATCCTGGTATAACTCCTATTTCTATTACTCCTTACCAAATAGCTCCTACTAAGATAAAAGAATTTAAGGTGCAATTATAGGAATTATTGGATAAAGGTTTCAGTAGACCTAGTGTTTAACCTTAGGGAGCACTTGTTTTTTTGTAAAGAAGAAAGATGTTTTACTATAGCTGTGTATTGATTACAGACAGTTGAATAAGGTGATAATGAAAAACAAATATCCTTTACTTAGAATAAATGACCTCTTTGATTAGTTAAGAGGTCTAGGTGTATTTTCCAAGATTGGTTTGAGATCTAAGTGCCATCAACTGAGAGTTAAGGAAGTTGATATCCATAAGACTGCATTTAGAACCAAATAAGGCACTATGAATTATTAGTGATGCCCTTTTGTCTAACAAATGCCCCAGTAGCCTTTATTGACTTAATGAATAAAGTATTTCAATCTTACCTAGATCAATTTGTAGTAGTATTTATTGATGATATTTTGGTATTCTTTAGGACCATGGAGGAACATGAATAACATCTCAAGGTTGCATTGTAGACTTTGATGGGGAGACACTTGTATGCCATACTGAGTAAGTGTGACTTTTGGTTTATTGAAGTAGCTTTTATAGGGCACATAGTGTTAGTAGAAGGCATTAGAGTAGATGCCAATAAGGTTGAGGAAGTGGTAGAATAGGATCCTTTGAGGAGAATGATAGAGATATAGAGCTTTTTAGTATTAGATAGGTTTTGTAGAAGATTTTTAAAGGGGTTTTCTTTGATTGTAGCCCCTTTGACAAGATTGGTTAGGAAAAATGTGAAATTTGAGTGGGATGATGTGTGCTAGGCTAGTTTTGAGAAACTGAAAAAGGTGCTGATAGAAGCTTTAATCCTAATTCAACCTGAACAAGGTAAAGAGTTTGTAGTGTACAGTGATGCCTCACTTAATAGCTTGGGTTGTATGCTGATGCAAGAAGGAAAGGTAGTAGCCTATGCTTCTAGATGGTTAAATCCATATGAGAAGAATTATTCTACTCAAGACATAGAGTTAGCTAATATTGTGTTCGCTTTAAAATTTCAAAGAAATTACTTATATGGTGAGAAATGCTACATCTACAATTATCACAAAAGTCTCAAATACCTTCTCACTTAGAAAGAATTGAATTTGAGGTAGAGAAGATGGCTAGAGTGGATTAAGGATTATAACTAATTGATAAATTACCATTCAAGAAAAGCTAATGTGGTAGAAAATGCCTTTAGCTGGAAAATTATAGTGACTTTGAGATTTATGAATTCTAAATTGTAATACACCAAAGAAAATGTTGTTTTGGCTAAGTTACAGATTAATCCAAACTTTACACAGTTGATAAAGGAAGCACTGGGTAGAGATGAGTCACTCATGCAATTGGTAAGAAAAGTTCAAGAGGGGAAATCTTAAGGATTTGATTTGAGAGAGAATGGATGTTTGTGTTATTAGGGTAAGTTATGTATACCTAGTATAGATGACTTGAGGTTATAAATATTGAAGGAGGCTCATAAAGCTCCTTACTTTATACACCCTGGTAGTATTAAGATCTATTTGGACTTGAAGCTATATATTGGTGGTCAGGTATAAAGAGAGATGTGGTAGAGTATATTGCAAGATGTCTAACATGTTAACAAGTAACCTAAAATGTGATATTTATGTAAGTTGGCATGTAAGCAATTTGTATGACAAATGGTTGTCTTTCTTTGAGGTTGGCTTTAGGCCTACAAAATTCTATGATCAGTGATGCAATTGGCTCTGAAAAAGGACTTAAAGTGAACATAATATGGCCGTTGTAACTAGGAAAAATGACCTATAACTTTCTTATAATAGTATGATTTTGGGACTATAATTAAAATAACTATTTAAAATGAGAATAATTGAGCCAAAATAATGGGCTAGACTATATTTAATATGCTTGTAATGTTGCCTTGAAAAGTGAATCCAAAAGTGATAGAAAATTTTACCCGTATTTGACCGATAGAGCTAAAAATGACCTATAAGTGTCCAAGTCAAAATTTGTGTTTGATAAAATTTTTAATCGCCTATTTTTTAACTTATAATATTATAAAAAGATGATCAGTAAAGAAACAAACTTAAAATAAAGTCAGATGGCTAATTAGTTAGACACCCACTAGATGGGTTGACCAGTTAACTAAGGGATTAGTAGTTGCTAGACTGTCAGATTCTCAAATTAGGATGTTGTTGAGGGTGAGTTTTAGAATTGAGCCACTGCACTAATTTATTGAGTAGACAATGTTTTTTATTGGTTGGATATTAGACTACGCCAATGCAATGATGATGTTTCATAAAGTGGCCACTGTATTAGTCTACTAGGCAGACACCGGAGGAAATGCTTTGATATGATTAGTGCCCTTGGGAGGTCTATGGAATGATCCCTATGCATAATTAATTAGTGTCTTTACCCATTGGGAGGTTCCTATGAACTAATCCCTATAGGCTATATTAGGCCAGTGCAGTGGTTAAGGTCCAAAATCTGGCCACTGTACATCTTTTAGTTCCTTCTTGGTTTAGTTTCTATAAGTGTTGTTAATCTAGTCGAGCCTATGAAAAGGACTTAAATAGTGGAAATTTTTAATTTAAATTAATTTATGGTAATTTCTAATAGTGAATTTTAATATATACACCATAATGGCATTTTGGTAATTTTGAAGAAATAAGACATGTCATCTGTATGTCCTCAATCATTTGGCATGGGTTCACACACTATAGCTAGATTATCATTTATGATTATAGATGTGTATTAATGCATACTTTAAATGGTTTAGATTTACTTACTAAGTTTTATTCTCGGCATACATGTGTTATGGTGCGTAGGTAACAAGGATAAGCAAACCAACCTCGGTAATCGTTCAGTGTAGCTATATAAGAGTTGAAGGGTAAAGGTAATTGTTTTTCTTATTTTAGTATTGGCATTCATATAATACCGTGTAGGTTTGGGTTAGCACTCTTAGAAGCTATTATGCTTCTATGTATTATATATATGTGATCTATATAAGCTGGTGTGGTTGTTGTTTGATCTGTGTGCAAACTTGATGACTGTGGGCCTGAGGCCTTATGCATTTGATTTTGATATGATTTTGATGTGTGCTGATGTTGATTAGGAATCCAAAAGGGTCCAAATGGTGGTTTATGAGTTTTTTGTTTATAAAAGTGTTTTAGGGGGTGAAAAAAGTTTTAGTTTGTCAACCGAGTAGCCATTATACTACCTAATTTTTTGTGACCTGTAAAATGTCTATATATACTTCGTCTGAGTCTATCAGACACTGTATAAACATGTTTAAGGATTAGACTAATCATATAAGCAACATCTGATAAAGTTTTAGAAGAACCCATAATTCTTAAGAAGTTTTCTTCTAGAGCAATCCTAGGATTGGTGACCTATAAGGAAGTGAATCACCTGTCAAGTTTCTTCAAGAATCTAGTAAGGGGTGTCACATTGGGTGGTATCAAAGCTTGGTTTAAAGTTCCTAAGTAAATTACATTAGTACAAAAGTTTAGGGTTGGTCATGTGTTAAGTTACACCACATGGAGGCTGATAAGTTTGGGATTTTTGTAGTAACATGAGATTGCTAATTGACCATAAGAGGAAAAAGCTGAGGAAGTGGCTAGTACTGCTCTAACTACAATATAGGGAGTAAAAAATGCAACTATTCTTGAGCCTTGTGATACTACATATAGGCCATAACCTCATGCACAACCACAGGTAGAGGCATCTCCAGCTTTGTTATATCAAATAGCAAATTTATTGAGACACACCTCTTCACCTGCTACTTATCCTCCACCTCTTCCACTAGCTCTAGTACCTCCACCACCCTTAGTTCTTGTGCAGAAGACACCATTTAGGAGAATTAAAAAGATGAGAGCTGCGGATTTTCTCAGTACAAAAGAGGATGATGTAGCACAAGTGGAGTACTAGTTAGAGAGGACTTTCAAGATTTTGGAATAGTTGGAATGCTCAGAAGAAGATAGTCTAAAGCGTAAAACTTCCCTTATAGAGGAAGAAGCATACCATTGGTAGGATACTATCAAAAAGAGGAAGCCAGTGATAGAGCTTACATGGAAGTTTTTCTTAAAATAATTCAAAAAGAGATATGTCCCTAAGTCCTATAAGGACAAGAGGAGGAAGGAATTATTAGATTTAGAACAAGGTATGAGGACAATGGTTCAATATGAGAAAGATTTTACCTGACTGATCAGATACACAGAGGAGTTCATACCCAATGAAGATGAGAAGTGTAAAAGATTTTTTAAGGGGTTAAATATAGAGTTGAGAATTCAAATAGCAAACCCTAGGGTTATAGACTTTGCTGTATTAGCAGCATCTACCTATGACATAGAGGAAATGGTACAAGAAAAGAGAGATTTCTTCTAGATAAAGAGACAATTTACTGTTAGGCAATCTAGTGCAACCCTAGGTGATGGTAAGAGAAGAAGAGAGACCCCATCTTAGTCCTAGTTTATGGATCAAGCAACAAGATAGGCACAGTCTTAGAGATATAGGTAAGCTTCCACAGTCAAACCCTAATTGTCTACTAGAGCTATTAGTACTCTTGGTCCTTTAGGTAACAAGAATAGACCTCCGACTTGTAATACATGTAACAAAAAGCCTTAAGGGTAGTACAGATCCAGTAGAAGAAGAGCGTTCTTTACTGGTGGTGCCAAACACCACTATCAAAGATAGTGTCCTCAAAGATAGCCCAAGGATGCTCGCACTCAAGCATCCACAGTTGCACCTCAGAACATGGGTCAGAGATAAAGTAGATAGGATCAACCTAGTCCTAGTTAGGGGATTAGATCATATGCTTATGCCCCAACTAGATAGTGTGTTGTCAAAGCTAGAGAGCAAGCAACACACCAAATGTCATAACTGGTACTTTTTACTTATTTAACGTTCCAGTTTTGGCTTTGGTAGACCCAGGATCTATAAATTCATATGTATGCACCACCTTGGCACATGATAGTGGAATGAAATTAGAGCATGTGAACAAAGATATACAAGTTAATAATCTTATAAGGCATAGTGTCCATGTGAATAAAATTTATAGACAGTGTCTTTTAATGATCTATGATTGTTTATTTCCTATGGATTTGATTAAATTGCCTTTTCACAAGTTTGATGTGATTTGGGAATAGACTAGTTATTAAAGCATTGAGCTACACCTGGCTTTAAAAATAAGAAGCTAACCCTCTAGACTATAGAGGGACAAACTGTGATAGTTGTGGGTGAGTGAAACTATGCGAATAATCTCATCTTAGCTGTTATAACAAGGAAACTCATCCAAAATAGGTGTGTAGTCTATTTATCTCATGTCATTAACATTGATTCTTACACCCCAATACTTGATTAGATTCTTATAATGTCTCAATTTCCTAAAGTTTTTCTGACAAGTTGCCAAGTTTGCCACCCTTGTGAGAGCTTAATTTTGAAATTGAGGTGTATCCTGGTAAAACTACTATTTCTATTACTCCTTATCAAATAGCACCTGCTAAGCTAAAAGAATTGAAGGTGCAATTATAGGAACTATTGGATAAAGGCATCATTAGACCTAGTGTTTCACCTTAGGCAGCACCTATTTTTTTTGTAAAGAAGAATGATGGCTCACTTTGGTTGTTTATTAAATACAGATAGTTAAATAAAGGTAATAGTGAAAAATAGATATCCTTTGCCTAGAATAAATGAATTCTTTAATTAGTTGAGAGGTACGGGTGTATTTTCCTAGATCGATTTGAGATCTAGGTACCATCAGTTGAGAGACAAGGAAGTTGATATTGCTAAGACTACATTTAGAACCAGAGACGGGCACTATGAATTCTTAGTGATGCCCTTTTGTTTCACAAATGACTCAATAGCCTTTATAGACTTAATGAACAGAGTATTTCAACCTTAACTAGATCAATTTGAAGTAGTATTTATTGATGATATTTTGGCATACTCTAAAACTAGGGTGGAACATGAGCAAAATCTCAAGGTTGCATTATAGACTTTAAGGGAGAGAAAATTGTATGCCATGCTGAGTAAGTGTGACTTTTGGTTAATTGAATTAGCTTTTCTGGGGCACATGGTATTAGGAAAAGGCATCAGAGTAGACCCTAGCAAGGTCAAGGTAGTGTTTGAATGGGAACCTTCGAGGAGTGTGACATAGATATGGAGCTTTTTAGGATTATTTGGGTATTGTAGAAGGTTTGTGAAGGGGATTTCATTGATTAATGACCCTTTGATAAGGTTGGTTAGAAAAAATGTGAAATTTGAGTGGGATGATGTGTGTTAGGCTAGTTTTGAGAAATTGAAAAAGATGCTGATAGAAGCTCCTATTCTCATTCAACTTGAATAAGGTAAAGGCTTTGTAGTGTACAGTGATGCCTCAGTTAATGGCTTGGGTTATGTGCTAAAGCTAGAAGGAAAGGTAGTAGCCTATGCTTCCTGATAGTTAAGGCCACATGAGAAGAATTATCTTACACATGACCTGGAGCTTGCTGCTATTGTTTTTGGTTTGAAAATTTAGAGACATTACTTATATGTGAGAAATGTTACATCTAAACTGATCACAAGAGTCTCAAATACCTTCTCACTTAGAAAGAATTGAATTTGAGGCAAAAAAGATGGCTAGAGAAGAATAAAGATTATGACTACTTGATATATTACCATCTTAGAAAAGCAAATATGGTAGTAGATGCCATAACAGGAAATTCATGGTGACTTTGAGATCTATGAATGCTAAATTGTAGTATATGAAGGAAAATTTTGTATTGGCTAAGTTACAAATTAAACCAAACTTCAGACAGTAGATAAAGGAAGCACAGGGTAGAGATGAGTCACTAATGCAATTGGTAAGTAAAGTTCAAAAGGGGAAGGCTTAAGGATTTGATTTTAGAGAGAATAGATGTCTGTATTATCAAGGCAGGTTGTGTATACCTAGTGTAGATGACCTGAGGTTATAGATATTGAAGGAGGCTCATAAAGCTCCTTACTCTATACACCCTAGTAGTACTAAGATCTGTTAGGACTTAGAGCCTTATATTGTTGGTCAGGTATGAAAAGAGATATGGCAGAGTATGTTGTAAGATGTCTTACATGCCAACCGATAAGGGTTGAGTATAAAGTTCCTTCTAGATTGCTGTATCCTATAACAATACTAGAATGGAAGTGGGAAAAGGTGACAATAGATTTTGTAATGGGATTGTCTATTACTAGAGGCAAATGTGATGTTGCGTGGGTGATTATTGATAGATTGACCAAGATAGCTCA
>CANXYI011892950.1:0-11260 GCA_948208565.1 Hura crepitans | reverse complement strand
GATAAAGTCTTGATGTCCTGAGGCTTTGAGTATCAAAATGTCATCTTCTTACCTATGCATAATAAATAAACATTGCATCAAGCCAATACTTAGTCGTGTAATTGAAATAACATGTGCTAATTTCTCCATTTAACAATCCATAAGTACATGCCATTCATTTTAATGCATAACTATTTTACATATTGCATAATATACATGCAAATGGTGATATGCAAAAATTATAATCAATTTGACATACATTATGCACCATGATATGCATTTCATACATATGTAGCAAACCAACATATAAAACCAAAAATTCATCACATTGAGCTATTTTCACATCATACATGCACTTATCAGTCATATTAAGGTCCTGACATGTATTATATGTTGATTTTTGTTGTTTGCCTTTTTATTTGAACTTATGCCCATAGGGATAACCCTAAACCTATGGATAACAGGATCATAACTTATGTAGTGGCCCATATTTTGGACTTTTTAGCTATTGCACCAGATAAAAAAATAGATTGTGAAGTGGATTCGCCCGTGGGACCTTGTAACTACACTTTTATAGGCTTAAGCAGAGGTTTCCCACATGGGATCTTACAGTTGCACCCACATAGATCCGAAGATCTTAGCACACATATCCACAAGTAAGACTAAAAGTGAACCTTTGGATCTCATCTAAGTATCGAAGTGCCTTAGCAGCTACTATATCCCTTAGCTAACTAGTCAACCTATCCATTTCCTAGGTTGTTACATCTCATGGGCTAAAAACAATTAATTTTAGTTTCACCTCATTAAAGAAGCTTACATAGCTTTTAATTTACATGTTTTAACCATTGTATGACTTTAACTACTCTTTTTCATTGAAAACATCATTTTTAGCATTCATGCCCATTTTAACATACATTGTCCCATATTTATGCCATATGCACCATTAATCACAATATCAACCTCATTTATGGATTTTTAGCATGCATTATGCATAAAAATAATTTAATTAAGGTCATAAGTCCATTTAGGTCAATTTATGCCTTTAGGTTCATCAAATTCTGAAAGCACGGCATAATGTGTTTTAAAGAACTCTTTTTAAGCTCATTTTAGGTTTAAGACTATTTTGGTCAAAAACCTTATATATTTATGCTAGTAATTGCATTTGAAATCAACATAATGGGTGAAACATGTATACATTTCAATATTCACAATTTATGAGCCATCATACATATGCACACTTACAAGGCCATTTGGCTATGCTAGCTTATGTAGGCATCATTCATCTTCATTAACATTCATGTATATAGTCATACTCCATAACATATCCATACACAATAGAAGCTTAAGGCATCAAAATTTATAAGCCATATGCAATGTAGGTGTAATGGTCGTAAGTCGAGGTTTTATGAACAATACCTTTGAGGCTCGAATAAGATTCCCAGAGTGCTAGGTCACCTTCACAAGGATCAAGACAGGGCATACTGGTTATGAAACTTTGACTAGCTATGAAATGATGAAAATAACTTAATTTAAAAAATTTAGCAGAACTAATAAATTATTTTAGGTCATAATCTAGTGGGCCGTGGGCTTAGATGGACTTGGGTTGGGAATGACTCAGGATGTGCCCGAACAGACCTAAAAATATCATACCCTGAAGGTCAAAAATTCCCTTGAGACCATGGTGAAGGAATTTTAATTTTCTGAGGTCCTTTTTTTTAGAATTTATTGATTTTTTAAGGAATTAATTAACTAATTTATTGATGGAATTTGGTCGTGAAATTTTATGAGGCCATAAATAGGCTCAATTGAGGATTTTTAGAATAGATGTAAGGATTTTTAGAGGTCCAAGTGAATTTTAAAAATTTCCCAAATTTTCAATTGAAATCAAGCATTTTTAGGATGCTTGAGTGACACGTGTCACCACCCGAGCCATCCTAGCCCCACTATATAAACCTAATTTAGCCATATGGACTTCCACATGGCTTTCTCCTCTACCTCACCCTTCTCCTCCTTACTTTCTCCTTTCCTTTTCCCGATGCCTATGCCACTGGAGTTCCACTATTTTAGCCACCAGCCATCTCCAATTCCACCTTATTCTTCCACCAAAAATTACTTTAGTGAGGTAGGAAACCTTTCCTCAAGCTTTTGGCCACCATAGCTACCCAAGGAAATCAAGAAAAATTAATAAAGCTTAAGACTACATAAATGGTGGCTAAAAATTTAAGTCTTTATTTAAGTGGGTTCCTTTAATTTTTTTTTTATTTCTAAGGGGATTCTATTATCCTAAGACCACTTATGTTCTTAGATTTTCAATTGGAGGCTTGTTGAATTTTTCATGATTTTTCTAAGTGAAATAGGTGTGTATGTAGTTGTGGGAAAGAATGATGTGCAAGAAGGGAAATAAAGCTTCTTTGGTGGAGGAAAGCTTCAAAGGTGTAATAGGTATGTGAATTTTATTAAATAGAAGCATGCCATATTAAGTTTGCTTGTGAATTGCTTTGAATTAGTGTATGGAAATTGTAAATTGAATATGTGTTATGTGATAATTAGTGATGTGAGCTTAATTTGATGATGGTTGTATGTAATTTTGATGATTGGAATGTTAATTTGGTGAGAATTATTCATGTAAGGTGAAAAACTTAGTTTGGCTAAGAGGGTGGCTTTGTGTCATGGCTTGGTATGTATGGTGTATGTTATGGATATTGATATATATAGTGTGTATGATATGAAAATGGATGATAGGTATATGTGTGTGGTGAGAAAATGCATGAACATAGGGGATGCTAAGTGTGGCTAAGAGGTATGGTGAGGTGTTTTATTATGTAGGTCATATGCATGGCATGGTTGGATGATATGTGTAATGAGAATTGGCATGGTTAGTATGGATATGAATATGTATATGATAAAAATGTTAAAAAAATATAGGTTTGGTAATGGACTTAGATGGCTGAGAGGTGTAGGCATAGGTAATGGCATGTAGGTGATGTTAATAGTTAGATATGTATTATGTATGTTATGGGAGATAGTAGGGTTGGTATGAAAATAGGTGTATATATGGTGAATTTGACATAACAATACATATGTGAGTGTGAAAAGGCTGTGGCCGAGGCATGTATATGTGTGTCATGGCATGGCATGTGTGGTGCAATGGCATGCATTGCATGATATGACATGTATGCATGTATGTGTATGCTAGAATGATGATATATGACATGTATGCATGATGAGCTATGGAAAAATACATATGTATGGCCATGTGCAAGCTTGGGCTGAGAGATATGTACGCCATGGTGTAGTATGGTAAGTATGGTATGTAACATGCATGATTGGCATGATGTCATGAGCATATAATGCATGGCATGGAATTGGCATGAAGTATGTGAAACTATGTATGGAAATGTGGCATATAATATGTCAAGTTAATGTAAGGAAAAGGAATTAGGAATTGGGGTAAGAAATGGCTTGAAAATTGGCTTATAAGGCATGTATAAAAATGGCCTATAATTGTGACTTATAATGGCACGAAATAAGTTATGAATTATGGACTTTGTGTATTTGATTATAATGGCAATGTGAGGCCATTGTGGTTACCTCATTAAATTGATTGAAATGGAAGAAATTATGGCCTAGAATGGCATGTCAATGTGACTTGAATTGGTATGGGAAAGTGCCTAGTATGTTGTGAAAAATGACCTATAACAGTGTACTTGAAAAGTGGAATTGACCTGTAACTGTCTTATAAATTGTGTATATAAAATTGGCACTTATTTGTGGCCTATAATGGATATACAATATGGCTTGAATTATGATATTAAACTAAGCCTAAAGGGGACTTGTGAATGCCTAAGTAAAAAACTTAAAATCACTCTTTTAAAAAAATTGACCTATAACTGTCCGGCTAAAATTAGACTATAGAAACAAATTAATAACTGTATGTTATTAGATTAATAATATTTTAAAATGATGATCAATAATAAAATAAACATAAATAAGTGACTCTTGGCCCATTAGTTAGACACCCACTGGATGGGTTGACTAGTCAACTAGGGATTAGCAGCTACTAGATATTTGTCTATTTATTAGTCCAGGCTAGTGCAGCAGTCGAGGTCTACAGGATGGGCCACTGTACTATGATTTGATGATTATATTTGTTTGTTCATTAGTCTAGGCCGGTGCAGCAGTCAGGATCCATAAGATAAGCCATTGCACTATATTGATAATATTATTGTCTATTTATTAGACTAAGCCGGTTCAATGGTTGTGGTCCATAAGATGGGCCAGTGCACAATGTTATGGAAAATATGACATAATGATGTTTATATTTGTCTATTTATCAGACTAGGTTGGTATAGCGATCGGGGTCCATAAGATGGGCCACTACACTAGGGTTGGTGCAGAGCTCGAGGACTAAAATGCAGGACCATTGCATAGTTTGATTTCCCTTTTAGTTTAATGTCTCAAAGTGTAGTCTACCTAGTTGGGCCTTCTTAATAAATTAAATATTATACCTAATGACAAATAATAATGATACAAAAAATTGTTGACACACTAGAATGGCTTAACTATAATAATGGAATTATTAGTCTGACTAATAAGATAATAGTATTTGTTACATATTAAATAAAATGATATTATTTTGTGACATGACTATGGTATGTTGCATTCAAGCATTCTTGGCATGTTTAATTCACCTGTGTGCCACAGTGACATGTTTTTATTTTTTCAAATTCACCACTGAGTTTCATACTCAGTGTACTAGTGTTTTGGTGCATAGGTAATAACAAGTAGCTATTTAGCCTCGAGCTTTATGCAGTGTAGTAATAGAGGCATCAAAGGGTATCTTATGTTGTATCTTTAATGGTTTTCGTAGCTACTCATGTAAATACTATGGGTTATGGATTCAGTAAGCTTAGAGGCTGCTAGTTTCTATAATGTTAAGTTAAACATATGATGTATATAAACAAGCCTGAGAATCTAAATGGTTTAATTTCTATCTATTCTGATGTTTGTAAGCCTAAGGCCTAAGTGATGATTGACTATTTGTGATTGAGATGTTAATGATTATGGAGGACCAAAAGGGTCCAAAAGGTGACATGATAATTACTTAAGGTTATAGAAGTGTTTTTAATAAGTCAAAATTTTTAAAATGTCACTCGGGTAGCCGTTGTGCTACCCAAACTTCTGAGGAATTTATAATAGCCCATTAAATAGACTTTAGGATTAAATATACCCTGAAGAATAATGTCTAAGTGATGGACTAAGGATTTAAGCAATAGTTGTCCTAATAATACCATAATCTGTAAGTGTTAAGGAGTGTAGGCCTGGGCAAATTTTAGGATGGGTGACCTAGTGGGAAGTACATTGCCTATCGAGTTTCTTTGGGAATCTAGTAGGGGGTGTCACAGTAGAGATTTCAGCCATTAGGCCATTTTGGCCTTCATTATGTAATTTTACAATATCATACTCATTTAGTGTGCTTTTTAGGACCATTGTTCATGTTTAACACATATTACTTATTTATAACATTCTAAGTTCACAAACACTTGTATACATACATGGTATTTCATTACCATTCACTATATCTAACCATAATAACATATATCTTAATAATGCCTAAATAACCATTAGAAGCCAATGAACATTCAAAATGTAAACCCCCAATATGGCATTTTATCCATTTGGCCAAAGGTCACAAAATGGCCATACATTTCACTTTCAAATGTATATTATGTCAACATAATTAATCATGCATGATAGCATAAATCTTATCACATACACACAATTAAGGCACTTTTACATATTATGTACATATTACTCAAGCAATGCATATATTGAGCGTTTTACATTCCTAATGCCTTGTCTTACTTCCATTCATTTATAATTATGCCAAATAGTTGAATTAACCCCAATTTAGGCTCATTTAACTTAAATTACAAAATTAAGTTATTTAAGCCTAATTATACTCCATATTAAGTGTATAATGCCCCATTAAACTTAATTTTATCTCTACTTGATTCTAATCCATTCTCAAAATTTAGGACATATTAGTACACTTATTATAAGTCATACAATCTATTAAATGCATGACATTAATGGCAAAACACAATATCAAGCATTTATTACATATTATGCCTAATATGGAATTTAGGGATTTTAATTGGATTTACACGTTCTATTTTAATTACATGTATCAAAATGATCAAAGAGGAACCTTGAGCTCCATATACACCTTTGCCTTGCCCTTATCTTGATTCGATTCAGAAACCCTTAACATAAATCTAATAAAACTTTGAAAAATCATAATAAATCAATCATAGCTTCAAAAATTAGTCTAAGACCATTTTATGTCTCTTGGGCACCCTTAGTATCTAGGAAAAATAATAGAAGTAAAAAATTATTACTTGAACCTAAGTGGATTACTATTCATGAACTCGAAAAATCAATAATTTCGGGCACTCTCTTCCCAAAATTCCAATTCTAGAAGTGTAATATGGTGTGGAAGCCACTTAGTTTCATTTTAGTGGGGCAATTTTGGCTCTATTAGAGTAAAGAAGAAATGAAAAATAGAGGAGAGGGATAGATGTAATCAGTTGAAGGAGAGAAGAGAGAGAGGAATAGTATTTTTGACTTTTTATTTTCCCATTTGACCTATTTATACCCATTCACAAAAATGTATTATTTTAATGCATTTCTCCTAATTTTTCTCCTTTTCTTGAGCCCAATTAGTAGCCATTCTTATTTCATAAATTCACTTAAATTATGCCCCTAATGCCTTAAAAATTGAAGCTTAAAAAATAAAGAAAATCGATTAAAAAAACTATTTTTCATATTACCCGATTTTAGAAAAATTACTTCTCGATATCTAAAAATTCCAAATTTAGGGCCATTAAACTCGTTAGAATTTTTTATTACTAGTTCATATAAGTTTCATATTTTTCTGAGCAACTATGAAAATAATTTATGGTTTAGCTTTGATTTGGTCACTATTCCCAAGACACTGCCATAAAAACTTTCTTAGCGTTTTTAATCACTCAAATAACCTCCGATAAATCTCAAAATTTACCTAAAATTATTTTATGATTAATACTTTCATCTAGTGGCTTTAGTTCATCTGGGGGTTTGAGAACACTAATTATCTCGACAAAGTACTATTCATAAATGTTAGAATTTTCAGAGCGTTACACCTGAAAAGTATTATTCACTGCTTGGTGTCACTATTCATCGAACTTACATCCCGGACTTTGTTCTTTTCACACTTTGGCATTTTGTTCATGCTATTTTCTTAATTATCACTCTTTTAAACATTTTTCAGACATTTTCAGACCCAAAAACAACTCTTTCCAATTCTACCCCTAACATATTAGGAAATAACTGTTACGTCCCTTCATAAACTTTCACTACATTATCCATACCAACTCTACTCAGTTTGTACATCCATTTTATTATCCATGGTTTCCTCAAATTCTCATTCTATATATGAAAAACCAGATCGAAAGTCAGGGTGTGACATTAACCATTAACTTGGTCAACAAATTAGGTGGTCACGATTTTATCACCATTGATCTAATGGTCCTTTTTTTTTAACCTTATTCCTCTTTCTTCCTTTTAATTATTTCAACTCCTATTTAACCCTCAAATATCCCTCTATAAGCCTAAAAAATCATGTTAATAAAACCTATAAACCTTGAGAAAATAGATAACAAAATCATACTTTAATCTTTTCCTAATTTTAGGAAAAATACTTCTTAATCTTTATAAATTTCAATTCCAATGCTAATGGATTATTTGGAATATTAAGTATTAGGTTGTATCAATCCCAAATTATTTTGAGAGAAAATGAATTATTTTACGATTGCTTAGGTCACTATTCACAAGACACTACCATAAAATCTTTTATTGCAATTTTAACCATCTTAATGACTTCATTTTGAATCTAAAATTTGCCTAAAATTATATAATGACTAATATTTCCCTTTGGTTGCATTAGTGTGAACTGAGTTTTGAGAAATACTATTCATAAGTCGAGATTTTTAGGGCATTACATTTCTTCCTATCTTAAAAGAAATTTTGACCTCAAAATTACCTAGTTTGAAAAGATAAAGAAATCGGTATTTTATCTAAGCTTTGCTCTTCTAGGTTACTTTTTCCATATTATGACATTGTCATAGTACCTTTACTAGAGGCACCATTTTGTTCCGTAACTCCTTAACATCTCGAGTTATGATTCTCACTAGCTCTTCTTCATGTGATAGATTTGGCTATATCTCCACTTCTTCGGCTAGTAGCACATGTGATGGATTCGATCTGCATCTCCGAAGCATAGACATGTGGAAAACATCATGTATCTACTATAGCTCAAGAGGTAAAGCTAGTCTATAGGCCATTGGTCTCACATATTTTGTTATTTCGTACGGGCCAATGAACCATGGACTTAGCTTACCCTTCTTGCCAAACCTTAACACCTTTTACTAAGGAGATATGTTAAGAAACACCTTGTCTCCCACTTCACACTAGATGTCTTTCCTCTTTAGATTTGCATACGACTTCTATCTGTTTCAAGCAGCTTTTAGTCTATCTTTAATAATCTTTAGAGCAAACACTATGGTTGTAAGCTCTAAATCATGGGTTTGATAATTCTTCTCATGAGGCTTCAATTGTTTTGAAGCATAGGTAACAACTTTGCCTTCTTGCATAAGCACACATCCTAACCTATCCAATGAAGTGTCAATGTAAATTGTGAAATCCTTCCCTAATACCGATTGAACTAGGATTAGGGCTTCTATCAATATACTCTTGAGCTTGTCAAAACTCTTTTGGCACTTGTTAACCTAGATAAACTTAGCATTCCTCTTCAAAAGATGTGTCATAGGGGCAACAATCAAAGAAAACCCCTTGATAAACTGCCTATATAGCTTACTAAACCCAAGAAACTTCTGATCTTTATGGTATTCCTAGGTGGCTTCCATTCCATAATGGCCTTAACCTTGCTAGAATCAACTCTAATTCCATTTACTAATGCTATGTGTCCTAGAAAAGACACTTCATCAAGCTAAAACTCACACTCACTGAGTTTGGCATAGAGCTTGTCATCTCTCAACATCTATGAATAGCCCTTAAATACTTCTTATATTCCTCTTAATTCTTAGAATACACAAGAATGTCATCAATGAAGACTACAACAAATTAATCCAATAACGGTCGAAAGATACAATTCATGAGATCCATAAACACTATTGGTCTATTGGTAAGCCCACATGGCATTACCAAAAACTCATAGTGGCTATATCTTGTTTTAAAAGTTGTCTTAGGATCAATCCTAGAGAAGACACTCACCCTTTTAAGCTGATTAATCAAGTCATTAATCTGAGGTAAAGGATATTTGTTCTTGATGGTAACCTTATTTAATAGTCTATAATCAATGCACAATCTCAATGAATCATCTCAATCTCAAGGAATCATCTTTCTTCTTAACAAACAGAACTGGTGCTCTACAAGGTGATACATTTGATATGATAAAGCCCTTATCCAATGACTCTTTCAATTATTAGTTTCAACTCTTTCAACTTCATAGGAGCTATCATGTATAAATACTAGTATTGTGCCTGGCAATGCATCAATCCCAAACTCAAGCTCTCATTTTAGCAGTAAATTGGGTAGCTCTTTTGGGAAAACATCCTCAAACTCTGATACTACTAGCATTTGGCTCTCTGCTATCTCTGCTTTTTTGGTGTCAACCACATAGGCCAAATATGTTTAGAAACCCTTTTTCATTAATCTTTTTGCCACTACTATTTATATCACTTTAGACATAAAGTTTGATCTTTCTCGCACAACTGTAACTTTTATCTTATCACTAGCTAAGCATGATCTGCTTTCTTCTACAGTTCACTATCGCATGATACTTGGACAACCAATCCATGCCCTAGATTAAGTCAAACTCATTGAAAGGAAACTCAATGAGATTAGTTGAGAATTTATATCCTTGTATTGGTAAAGGAAAATCTTTATACACTTCACTAATAATGATATGTTGGTGTCGATTTATTGTATTTTAATGGGGATTAGAGCGGTTAGTGTTTGGAATCACCACCTGGCTCTACACTAGGACCACTGATCTTTTACCTAAAAAGGTTTGAAATCATTACTTATACCCTAATAATATGACTTCCTTTATATTTATAACATTTATCAATCCCGTATCAAGCAAGTATGCATTATAATTAAAACATTCATGTCACCTTTCCACTTAGAGTAAATTGTAGTATTTAAATCATACAACAAATGTAATAATTTATTGTGCATCCGGAAATTAGGTCATTCATTGATTGTGGTGTGACCTTACAACTACTTGTAATTCAATAGGAATTGATAGTAATTGCCTAACTCCCATTTCTAGGAGATTGGCCTTTGTTAAAATACATTTTTCATATGACTCTTGATTAATGAAAAATTAAAACCATTTTATTAATAAAATGCCAATTAATTATGTAGAAAACCATTTGATTTGAAGTTTAAGCTTTTATGTGTAAAATAAGTTGTTAAACTACCTATTAAAATTTAGAATAAGCATAGGGGGTAAAAGAGTACAAAACCAAATGAAATAGTACAAATCATGTAATAGGTCCCACCTATGCATTGTCAAGTCTATGTAGACCTAATATGACTCTAATGTATGTCCATGTGGATTGTTGCATGTAAGGGTTATTATGTCCGTTCAGACCTTTTGTTCTACCAGAATGGCTACTTGCACAGAACTCAAAGAATAGGTCAGAAATAACATGTAATGGTCTAAAAGGACCTTATGAAATAGATTTACAACAAATATGCTTATAAATGTAGATGACTCATAATGTGTGTCTAAGAATCATCATTGGAAAATTATGAACTTGTTGATCATAGATAGCATATGTGTGTATAGATTGAGATTTTGCACATATGTTCATGCATATTACATTCCTTGTGAGAGGGAGTCCATACGGACTGCAAGATACTATAAACACACTTAAGACATGACTATCCACATGGACTACATACCTTATGAAAGAGAGTTTGCAAGGACTCAACAACAATTCTAGTATACCATTGACATTCATATAATAACCATGTAATGTTGTAATATGTGCAATATCAATATGATGAATTTAATGCATGATAGAAGCGAGTTAAAGTAAAACAGTATTTTATAATAGTCCATGCAGACAATAGTTACACATATATCAACATAGTTAATCTATGTGGATGTGAGCATGCCTCAAGTTAAGTTTGTGCAATTAGGATTAAA
>CANXYI011892937.1:0-15992 GCA_948208565.1 Hura crepitans | reverse complement strand
ATATGAAAACTTCAAGTCCTGATACATCTTTATGCTACTAGGATGTATAGCATAAGGAGCACTATGAGCCTCTTGCAAAATCCAATTCTTTAGCTCTTCCACATCTGGAACATAGATCTTGTCATAGTAGTATATAAAATTATCACTCTCAATTTCATACTCAGGAGGCTTCCCCTCTTGGATAGTGCTTATCACACTCATCAACCTATGATCATCTCTTTGACAATCCTTGACTTACTGTAACAAACTGAGCTTTACTTGCATCTCTGCCAATAAAGCACCATCATCCATAAACTATAACCTAACATTCATGGCTCTCATAGCTACCATGAACTTCCAGCTAAGCACATTAGCCACTACATTGGCCTTGCTAAGATGATAATCAATCTAGCAATTAGAGTCTTTGATAAATTCTATCCACCTTCTTTATCACAAGTGAGCTCCTTTTGTATCAAAAGATACTTTAAACTCTTGTGGTTAATGTAAACATAGTACTTCTCTCTATAGAGGTAGTGTCTCTAAATTTGCAGAGCAAACATAATAGCTATAAGCTCCAGATCATGAGTAGGGTAGTTCTTCTCATGTGGCTTTAGGTATCTCGAAGCATAGGCAATAACTTAGCCTTCTTGCATTATAACATAGCCCAACCCATTATGAAATACATCACTATGTATGGTGAAGTCCTTCGCAGAAACTGGCTGATTAAGAATCAATGCTTCTATCAACATCACCTAAGCTTGTCAAAACTCCCTTAAGATCTATCATCCTAGACAAACTTGACATATTTCCTTAATAGAAGAGTCATAGGTGTTGCTATCAAAGAGAAACTCTTGACAAACTGTCTGTAATACCTTACCAAACAAAGTAGACTCCTAATCTCTATGGTATTCTTAGGTGGCTTCCACTCCATAATCACCTCAATCTTACTGGGATCAATATGAATCCCCTTTACAGAAGCTATATGCCCAAGAAAAGAAACTTCACTAAATCAAAACTCATACTTTTTAAGCTTATCATAAAGCTTCTCATCTCTAAGAACCTGTAAAACTATTCTCAAATGCTCTTTATAATCCTATTTACTCTTCGAATAAACTAAGATGTCATTGATGAAAACCATTACAAATTGGTTAAGATACTATTTGAACATATAGTTCATCAGATCCATAAAAAGCTGTGGGAGCATTGGTAAACCCAAATGGCATTACCAAGAACTTAAAGTGGCCATATCTTATTCTAAAAGCTATCTTCACCACATTAGACTCTTTCACCCTCAACTGGTAATAACCAGATCTCAAATCAATCTTAGAAAACACTTCAGCTCTTCTAAGCTGATAAAAAGGTCATAAATCTTTGATAAAGGATACTTGTTCTTGATGGTCACTCTATTCAATTGTCAACAATCTACACACAGTCGAAGAAAACCATCTTTTTTCTTAACAAATAGAACTGGGGCTCCCCAAGGCAACACATTTTGTCTTATAAAGCCCTTATCAAGTAACTCTTAAAGCTAAATCTTTAACTCTTTTAATTCTATTAAAGCTATTTGATATGGAGCTATCGATACTGAAGTAGTGCTAGGTAACCTCAATACTAAACTTGAGTTCCCGTTCTAATGGCAAACTAGAAAACTCATTAGGAAAAACATCCACAAACTCTGACACTACCATTATATGACTAGCATTTGGCTCACCTCTATAAGTATCATACACATGAGCTAAGAAAGCGTTAGAACCCTTTGTTAACATATGCATTGCTGTTACGGCTAATATGACATTGGATAAAAAGTAGAACCTCTCATCCACACTTGTGATTTTAGCCTTATGTTTAATAGTAAGAGATATCTTTTCCAATTTGCAATCCACCATTGCTTGATACTTGTACAACCAATCCATGCCTAATATCAAGTCGAACTCATCAAATGATAACTCGATGAGATAAGCCAAAAACTTGTGCCATTGAACCATCAAATGACACTCTTTGTAAACCTTGTTTATTATGACATGCTAACCTATTATATTGCTAACCATAATCTCCAAGTTAAGAAACTTTGAATCTAACCCCAAGTTTTATGCTTGTGCTATTCATATATATGGATATGTAGACCCTAGATCTATTAAGGCCAAAGCAGGTGAGTTAAAGAGAAGAAGTGTACCAGTAATGACATCTACTACATTAGCCTCCTCTGTAGCTCTAATAGCATACTGCCTAGTAAGAGCTTTGTGCTTAGCTTTGGACTCTAATTTGTCCTTCTGAGCTCTCTTTGCTGTCTCTTCTTTCAAGCCTCTGGTGGAAACATGTGTAGATCCCTATCTGACATTAGCTCTCTTTGGACAATCTTTATAGAAATAATCCGATGACTTACACAAAAATCACACACCCGACTTTAGCTTCCAACTCTTTCCTTGATGTCTTTTATGGCAAGCCTAACACTAAGATATTTGACCACTATTGGCTATAGAAAATGGTGTACTGATAGCCTAAGATTGCTATCCATCCTTGCCCTTATTACCCAGCATCGTCTTTTAAGACTGACCCTATTTTTGTGTCTACTGTGATGCCTTAAATTGACTCCTCTTGAACTTCTTATCTAACCTCTGAGCTGTATTAGAAGCCCTCTGACCAAAGGATCACTTCTTCTAATAAAAATCCCTATTCTCTTTTTGTAATCCCTTAATAGAGTAGCAAATTAATACTAACTCTGAGAAAACTTAGATCTATATAGGAACTACCTGTGACTTGATGTCCATATGCTATCTCTTTTTAAATCTCTTACACTTGTTAACTTTTATGGAAATGATGTCCTTAGCATACTAACTTAACATAGCTAAGTCCTTCTCGTACTCTCTAATAAACTTATGCTCTTGCTTAAAATCCATGAACAACTATTTTCTACTATTAAGATAACTTTCTATGATATACTTCTTATGGAACTCTGACAAGAAAAAGTCCTATATCTAGTTTTCCTCTATCTTATGCTCGATTAAATCTTCCCACCACTTAAATGCTTCTTCTTAGAGAAAAGAGGTGGCATAAAGCACCTTCTTTTCAAGGGTGTATCTTATTTGCCTCATAATATTTTCTATCTTATCAAGCTGATATTCTACTTTCCCAAGCTCTATAATACCCTCACCCTTAAAGTCCTTCATCTCCATCTTCTTAACTCTCTAAAGATATGCCTTCTAAAAAGCTAAAAGAACCTCTGGTTGTTGTGTTGGTGGGAGAGCAACAATTGTAGCCTATATCTCAGAAGCTATAACATCTTTTGTAAAAACACTAGCAGCATTTGAGCTATAGATGATGCTTGCCTCATCGCACTACTAGATATAGAAGCAATCCTATCAGACTCCTATCCCATAGATATGAAAGCCTAACCCTTGATTTTCTTATCATGGTGTAGAGCATGATCACTCATCTTATTTATAGGTAAAAGAATGATTTATAAGCCTCGATATCATTAATTTTGTGATGTATAAAGTTAACCTAAAGAACTAATATGTTGCCTAGGAATGCTTAAACTAGAGCTTTGATACCACTAAATGTGACATGCTGATTGTCAGACCCGAATAAAGAATGCACACACAAATGTGTTATTGAACTCATAACATGATAACTCTTTAAAAATGTGATTAGATCATTCTTAACAAAATGTTTATTTCCTAAAATTATGGGTTTGCAAAAATTTTTCAAAAATTGGTTACATTCCACCTTTAGAAATCCTTGTGTCAAAAATCTGACAGTATAATGATTGTACTGGGATACTATCCCAAATGTGAATAGTAACCTGTGATATAAAAAGCACTTATATAAATAAATCCATCTCATTCCTAACATTCAGTGATCCTTCTCATCACTTTAAATAGCACACAACATCAAAATCAGCACAATAATGTAAGAAGAGATATCATATAAAATAAAACATTTCAAGCATACTTTAACATGAGTATAAACATTTTAAAATAGTTAATTATAGTACAAAACAAGATTTAGGCCCATTTCCTATACAATTACATCATATGAGCGCTCTTTATTTATACATTAAAAATTTAGATATACATATACAAAAATATACCAAAAGAATCTTCTTTCTCTTGATAACTTAGTCATCCAAGGCTTTTCACTCAAATTTTCTCCTTACCTATGCATCACAAAAATAGACATTGCACAAAGCAATAGCTTAGTGGTGTAAACGAAATAACTCATGGATTATGCCATAAATGTTATACATTAATATATCAACTCATTCATATAACAATAATCACATGATATGTATAAGTCATACATGCTATATATATGTGCTAAGACATGACTAAAGCATAACATTTATGCATCATAATATCACATATTATTCATAAAGGTCATGTATAATTCCTAAACATAACACATCATGAAATCCATTTTATTCTTCCTTATTATGAAATCATTAAGTTATAAATTTAAATATGCCTTTAGTTATGCCTTTAATTACGGCTATAACTAAGAAAACACATACACTATAGATAATAGAGTATCAAGTGGACCACCTAGGCCCTCAGAACCACATAGGCCTCACACACATCAAACCCAAAGGTCAGAAAAACATAAACCCATTGGTCATCATGCATTAGACTTAAAGGTTAAAACATAAGATTCGAAGATCGACACGCATCAAACCTAAAGGTCAGGACATCATAATAACTTCAAGGTTTATGTATTATAACCTAAAGGCTGCGGAGGTACTGAAGTATTATAGCAGCTACTATGACTCTTAGTTGATAGGTCAACCTATCCAACTAAGCTATTTACTTGCATGGGCTACTAACCAAGTTCATTTTGAATTTCACCTTTCTATATGGTTTAACATATCTTTTAGTTAAATTGGTTTGCCAACTAATGACACAATTGAGAAAAGTAATATCATCAGTTTACCATATTATTAAATATGATTTGCTACATCATGACATGCAAAATGACAATTCACAATGCCATATATTTATGAACTCATACCTAGACAACATCATCACATGCAATTATTTTGACCAAGATAGCATAAGAAACTTTAAGCATCAATTTGAACATACTCAAAAGCATACACTAGTATGAGATCTTACAATGCTACATGCAAGGCATCAATATTACAGTCTTACATTATGCATATATCTAATGCATTTAGCCATAAGGAACATAAGAATCCGTTCACACATTATTAAAATCCTTACATCGAGTGTCATAATCAATCATTCAATGCATTGGCATATCATAACATCTCATTATGTCACGACATGCTCATAATTACCTCAAATTCATTATGGCCATTACACTAGACTATTCATCCAAGCCATCATGAATTGGTCAACCATAAAAGCTTTCTCTTTACATATATCATCACTATTCCTCATAAACATTAATGTGCATATGATTATGCACCATCCATATCATGCTTAATATAAAGCATATACATACATGAATACATTATGGGCTATAACCTTATTCATGCATCATACATTCACTTCTTTATATAACATTACTCATCTCACATGTATACAACCACATATTTAATCACATACATAAATCATCCTTTGTATGCATAATATGACAATACAAATATAGATAAATGCATATAAGCCATTCGGCTATAACATCCCCTTGCATGTTATGCATATTTTTATTCACATCACAAGTCTTATTACATGCTTTCATGATCATTGACATTCATAGAATCTTGCACCATTCATCACATGCCCTACATAAAGCAAACACATACATGTATACATCAAATAGCCATTTGGCCATTATGCCTCTAAGCACTTAAAAGCATCGCTACATACATCTTACATTATATTCAATGTCCATATCGGCACTTACTTCCATTCTTAAACATACATCATTCTTATCATACATATTATACGACATACATACATATACATGCATACAAGCCATACACATCTAATTATCATACATGATCCCTATCATTTTAATGTTAAAAAATGGCTTAAAACACATATATAACATTATTAAACATGATTTACATGTATTTAATCATCATACTTAGCAATTTAAACATAAACATACTCATTTTCATTCATTAACATATGTTAGGGCATATTCAAATTAGCATAAATCATTTCGATTGCACTTTTTTATGAAGTCAAAATGCACCCATGAGGACCACTTAGGCTTTGCCTTTCCTTTATACCATTTTATCTCTATTTTCACATCTATCCATAATAGGCTTGTTATATAAAAATCTATAGAAAATCAATTGGAGCATAAAAATAGAAGACCAAAAATATAAAAATACTTTTGGGCACCTAAAAAACATCCAAAAAATATTGAAACTCAAAAAAACTTACCTTATCAAATGTATGACACTATTTGTTAAGACTTAGAATCATACTTTTCCTTCAATTTCTCTTGAAATTCAAGTTTAAAATGGTGTCCAAAGGCTATGAAGGTATGAAATTAGGTCTTGAACATCAAAAAATGAGTAAAAATTAAATCTTAAGGAACCAAAAATAACTCCTTCCTCTTTAAGTATGTCATTGGCTTCTTGGTTTAAAGGAAGAATATGGTTATTCTTCCTTTGACCAAGATTTGACCCTTTTATAGTCCTTTTATTTTAGATTTCTTGCCTTATTTTTGACATATGAGAAGCCTTTAAAAATCCATAAATCAAAACTTAATAGAGTTTTAAAAACTCAAGCTAAAAAATCATGGAAAACTTATTAAAAATGTAACATTTAATATTATCCAATTTTTGTAAAAATACTTCTTGATATTCAAAAATTTCAATTCTAGTGTTAACAGGCTAATTAGAATTTTTGAGTATTAGGTTGTATTAATCTAAAGTCATTTTGAGCAAAAATAAAATATTTTTACTGTTCAGCTTTACCTTTATCACTATTGACGAGACATTACTGTAAAAACTTTCTTTGCATTTTTAACAAAATAAATGACTTCAGTTTGGTTTTAACTTTGGCCAAAATTATTTTATGATTAATACTTTCACTCAGTCACTTCAGTGTTTCTTGGGTCTCTAAAACACTATTCACATCCTAAAAAAGCACAATTCATAAGTCGAGATTTTCAAGTCATTACAATAATGACATTATAACAAGTAAAATGTATCCCAAAAGAAAGTGCAACTTATTTCACTCCTTTATTACAAGTAAAAGCATATTGATGGTGGGAAGCAATAGTGAAAGAGTGGCACAATGAAATCTAACTTGAGAATACTTGTTAGAAAAGTTTAATAAGAAACACATTACAAAGCGTTACCTTAACAAACAAGAGGCAAGAACCCCTTGATCTAAAGTAGGGAGATAGATTCATATCTGAGTATGAGAAAGAGTTGCCAAGTAGTGTTATTATGTAAAGGAGATAGTGCCTACTGAGGTAGAGAAAGGTAAGAGGTTCTAAAGGGGCCTTAATACTAAAATCAAAGTATATATGTCTATGAGCAAAGTTAGAGAGTTTGCTTTTATAAGCAAAATTAAAGAGTTTGCTTCTTTAGTAACTGTAGCTTACATAGTAGAGGATATATTAAGGGAGTGAAAGGAAGGTTTTCAAAAGAAAAAACCTTTTTTTTTATCAAGGTCTAGCAAGTCCAACTTTGGAAATAGATAGAAGATAAAAAAGGATACAAATCCAATTATAGTTATAGAAATAAATAAAGACTCAGAAGTCTAAACAAAGAACAAAATTTAAGCATTCTTAATAAGTTTAGGCTACAAGTGCCCCAATATCCACTACTAATAATGCACTAACTAATGTATGCGAGCACTATGGATGGAGGCAATTAGGTATATGGTAGGAGACTATGCCCAGGGCATGTCATAAGTGTGGGTCTGTAAGACATTTTATTAGGGATTGTCCACAAAGACTGGTTAACAATCTACAATACTAGACCTCATCATCTATAATGTCTCAAAGAGTTAAAAGAGAGTACAATAAGTGTAATGACTAATAGATTAGAAATAGTCTAGAGAGTAGAATTTGAAAGCTTTAGTCATCCAATATGCCTTGAAGGTTCAGAAAAACCTAGAGTATTCAAAAGACCTTACTTCATCAATACAATAAAACTTTCAAGTTTATTCACCTTTATTATTATGTTGCTGAATTAGCTTAACACATACATGATATGAGTATAAATATCAAAAAATGAAGCATACATAAGAAAGAAATAGCTTGAGTCAATATAAGCCTTATAGAATTTTGAGGACAAAATTCTTTTAAGGGAGGAAGGGCTGACACACTCGAACTTTTGATTTGATTTTCCAAAGCATATAATGGGAATTTCAGAAAATTGTGTGGAATAAAATAGATGTATGGACCGAGTATAGTTATTTGATATGAATAATAGGGTGAAAATTGAGTGAGGAACATAATGGTTATTTTCTAAATTATCAAGGGTAAAATTGAAAAGGGTATTTTAAGGACTAGTAATACAAGGAATATACATAGAACAGTGGAGAATATGAAAATAGCATGAGAGGAATATGAAAATGCAAAATGAATAAAATCCGAGACATGAGTTCGGTGAATAGTGACAACAGGCTGTGAATAGTACTTCTCAAGGGCTCGGGTAAACTGATTAAACATGATGAAAGGAAATATTATGAAATAATTTTGGGCGAATTTTAGAGTGGAAATGAAGTCATATAAGTGGTTAAAAGTGCAATTAAAGATTCTATTACATTGTCCCAATAAATAGTAAACTAATTTTAGCTGAATGATAAAATATTTGATATGAGCTCATAAAAATCTAAAAACAACATGACTTAATGGTCAAAAATTCTAACTAAGTAAACAATACTGAGATTGGAATTATCTAACAACAAAAAGGAATTTATTTAAGTTAATCAAAATTGCAATTATTCTTTTTTGTGGGTTCCTTTCAGTTAAAAATTACAAAATTTAAAGGATGTGCTAATTAAAGGATTTTTGAATTTTTGGCACCAAGAGAGGAATTTACTGAAGCATTAAATGAAGGAATTAAATTTTAAAGGATTAAACTAACCTAAGATTAATTCTAGCCATTGGATTGCCATGTAGCAAAATCATGGCAATTGATAAGGAATATAAAAGGGGTGGATACATCTAGAATTAATGTAGATAATTAAAAATCCACCTTTTTCTTCCTCTATGAAAGGTCAAAACTTCTCCTCCTCCACCTCTTTAGATTTTCTCTCTTCTAACCCCTAAATCACACTTGTAATCCCAAATTGATACCCTAGGATTCATTTATTCCACACCTAGAGCTTTATTTTAGTGTTAAACAAGTAAAAAGATGAGAAATTAGAGAGAATTTAGGTGAAAGAAGGTTTAAGGTTTCTAACCCCTAAATTGGTGAGGTATTTTGATGGTTTAATATTTTTTCTATGTAATTAAGGGCATTTAATTAAGCTGTTCTAGCTTCAATTTAGAGTTTGGAGTAAGTACTAATTTTCTATAAATTTTTCTAATAGGAAACCTATTACATTTATAGTGATTTTTAGAGATAAGTAAAGAAAGAGGAAAGACAAAGTGTCAAGGGCTTATATCAAGGCCAAAGAGATCATTAATAAGTGTATTCAATGGCTTATACATTACCTTAATAATTTTCATAATTTCAAATATGTGTTGTTATGTATAATGTGTGAATTCTATATAGGTATTATATGTGTAATGGTATAATTAGGCTATGTGCATAACAAAGTAGTGAATGAAGTACGAAATGGATGAGAAATAAATGTGGAACTGTAGGTTGTTACTTTGGCTGAATGGTATGGAAGGCTAAAATGATACTGGTGTTTAATCATATTGATGAATATTGGATAGAATTATGATGATTAGATGTAAAAATGTATGTAAACAACATTATTTTGGAGAAATTTAGTTAGGATTGGTAATGTATAGATTAAATGAACTCATATAATGAGGTGGAAATGTAAATTTAATTTGGTTATACATGTGATTACATAGTGATATGAAAGTGAATTGGATTATAAATGAGTATACATATGTGTGACTTGATGTGGTGATCAAATGGTATGATTAATGTAGTTGGTGTTATGTAGATGAATTCTTGTTGAAATAATAATAGTTGAAGCATATGTGCATATAAATAATGGTTTTTAGGAGGTGAATAAGTTTAACTTAATATATGAATATTGAGTGAATATGTAAAATGATAAGGATTAGTGGAAAGGTTAAGGCAATTTAAGTTATATGTGTGGTAAATTAATGGTTTGAATAAGAATTAAACAAGAAATAAAAATATAAGTGAGTAGGGTAGACTTGGCCAAATGGCAGGTAATAAATAAATGACATTTATGTTGAATATTAAATGAGCTTATGATAGTAAAATGATAATGAAATAGGAATTAAATTAGATTAAGAAGTTAATTATGGAATTATGTAAAAATGGGAATGATGTCTAAGGATGGTCACATATGGTAATAACAAGAATTATACAAGAGATATATATATTTATTGTTGTAATATGAGCATAAAAAATAAGTAATAATAAGATCACATACATGTATAATTGAAGAATGGAATAATGTGAAAATTATTAATGTTTGCTAACATAATATGTGCATAATTGGAAATGTCAGATAATAGGGTTATATGTGTGTTTAATTATGTAAATAGATAATATGGAAGGATATTAATAATATATGACTTATAACAATACAAAGTGTAATTTAAGTAATGATGTTAATTAATTAATAAAGATATGAATTTAAGAAATAACAATGATTATTTGATAATAGTATGAATTAATCTTATTGTAATGTCAATATAAGTAATGAGATTAATCAATTAATAAATGTATGTATTGAATCATAATGTGATATGCAAAAGAAAGGATATGCTTAGGCAATTATAAAATAGTGAGTGATAATTTGAAAAGGTAATATTGAAAAAATGTGTAAAGATATAACTATGTGATAGAAATGAGAACGGCAATATGAGCATAAGGAAGAGGCATAATTGGTATTAACAATATTATGATTGTAAATGGGACTAAGTGGATGAATTGGCACTTCAATCGTATGAAACAAATAAGTGGATACATAACTTGATAGGGCATGAAAGTAGATAAAAGTATTAACATTATTAATTTTGATAAGGTTTGAAATGAAATAAAAAAAATGGTATGGCCCATACAATTAGGCACCTATTGGATAAGTTAACTAGCTAACTAGGGATTTGTAATAGCTGCTAGATTTCTTTGATATTTTTTTGGTATTTAATATGGGTGCAGCCACCTAGAGGCATAAAAGAACCACTGCACATATTCTTAATGCAGGTGCAGCCACTGCAAGGTTCAACAGGGCCTTTATGCACCTATAAATTGATTATTGATAATAATTATTATTAATATAGGTGTAGCCACTAGGAGGTTAGATAGAACCACTGCACTTAATCATAATGCTGGTGCAACCATCGAGAGGTTTAATAGGACCACTACACATTTATATTGGTATGGCACACTGGTACAACATGATAGAATGTCCAAAATATAGACCATTGCATAATTATTAGTATCTCATTATCTAATGTCAGGGGTATGACTATTGGATATAGGCTAATACAATGATATGAGTGGAATGAGTACAAGGAAAGAAATGATAAAAGTATCATGAAGTTAACCAAATAATATGTAATAAGTAATATGAAACAAGGAAAAGGGACAAATAATTTTAACAAAAAGATTGGTGTAAATAGGTTGTGTAATAATAAAATGATATAAGTGGTAAGGTTATGGAATAAATTTTATTAAGACAAATATGATTAAATTGTAAAATAATTAAATAGACTAACTAATAAAATTATAGAGTATATGTTAGGAGGAAAGATAAAATTGGGCGACGTTTCTATGGCTTAATAATTACATGTAAAATAACAATATAAATTGTAAATTAGAAGATGAATGAACACAACTAGATTAAGGAATAAAATACATGTCTAACTACTAGAGGTTACATACTGCTCTATGGATATTAATTTAGGTAATAATGTCATAAAAGAGCATGTGTGTTTAGGTATATAATATCATACGTGAAGTGTTAATAAAACTCAAATAAAGTGAGTAGTGCATAATGTGAACCCGATGATGAATGAATATTAGATAGTAAAAAAATAAAAAGACATAATGGATTATAAGGTGCTAGTAAACTTTTAGTAGGAGTAGAATGGATAAAAATAGAATAACTAATTTTTTGTTTGACAAGTGTGACATATGTAGTGAATTGCATGTTGTATATTGACTATGTTAATAATTAATTGGTTATTATTATAGCAATATATACCTCGTTGAATACACCACTAAGCATTATGCTTAATGCATCATTGGTTGCAATACATAGGTATTAAATAGGAGTTTAGGCAGTAACCTCAAGTACAATAGTATAGATCATGGAGTTTTATTTTGGTATATTATGGATACAGGTAAGTGACAATTATAGATTAGCACTCATGTATATGCAAGGGTAGTGGGCTCAAGTCTAAATGATTATAGATAAGTGTCTGTATATAATTACAACAACTTAAACATGTTAAATAAGTTATCAAATGTGTATATACAACTAAGTACTGATATTGTTAAGGTGATACAATATGTGATTTAATTGAGGGTATTGAGATGAAATGTTATGCTTTTGATAATGATGATTGTGATTTCAATTATTAAGATGGATTCTGTCTGATTTGAAAATTGTGATTATTATAGAAGTGTTATATAAAGTAAGTTTATTTTGATAAATAAAGTCTTAAAATATAGTATGATTTTAAGAAAATTTAAATGCTAAATTAAGAATATAGTAAATAAAGTCATGTGGCATCTCTTATTCAAGTCTAGCAATTGGATTAGGTAAAAGAATGTTACCTATGACAATTAGTATTTGAACCAGAAATTGATTGGGCATTAAGGTGTCATATGATTAATATGGTTAAGACTGCTAAAGATGCAATTAAGAAAAAATCATTTAATGCAGTCATGGTTGTCAGTTCATATTTTTTTAAGGATAAGAAAAAGAAGAAGAATAAGAAAAAGACAACTAGTACCCTAGGTGGGATTGGCAAGAAGAAGAGAAAACAAGCTATTGCTACTCCTTCGGTTGCTAAAAAGAAGACTACCACAAAAGGCATGTGCTTCTATTATGAAAAGTCTAGGAATTAGAGGCATAATTGCAAGGCTTACTTAGAGTCTCGCGAGAAGGAGAAGTAAAGAGTTTCTTTGACTTTAAGTATTCATGTGATTGAAATTAATACTAGTACTACTATTGATACCTAAATATGGGTATTGGATACCATATGTGATTCTCACTTGGTTTCTTCTATGTAGGGACTAAGGAGTAGTAAGAAGGTTGAAAAAGGTGATATAGAACTATGCGTAGCAAATATAGCAAGAGTTGTTGTTTTAGTTGTAAGATCATATCATTTTATTTTACCTTCTAGGCTTGTATTAATTTTAGACAATTATTATTATGTTCCTTCTTTTTCTAGAAATATTATTTCAATTTCTTATCTTATTGAACAAGGTTTTGATATTTCCATTAATAAGAACAAAAGTTATTCTATTTACTTAGATAATGTGTTTTATTGTGCAGGTACAATATGTAATGGAATTTATGTTTTGGATAAAGATAAAAAAGTATATAACATTCATACTAAGAGATCTAAGACAAATAACCTAATGTCATATTATATATGGCATTGTCGCCTTGGCCATATAAATGAGAAAGGCATGACTAAGTTATACAAGGAAGGTAGCTTAGGATCATTTGATTATGAATCATATGATACATGTGAATCTTGTTTATTAGGCAAGATGACAAAATCACCTTTTTTTAGAAAGGGTGAGCAAGTGAGTTATTGGAAATCATACATATAGATGTGTGTGGTCTAATAACAACACATGTATATGGAAGTTTCCTATAGTTCATTACCTTTACTGATGTTCACTCATGATATAGGTATTTGTACTTAATGAAGTACAAGTTTAGCCTTTAAAAAGTTTAAAGAATTCAGAAATGAAATGGCAAAATTATTAAAACTCTTCGATCTGATCAAGGTGGTGAATACTTAAGTCGAGAATTCCATGGTTACTTGAGAGACAATGGCATCTTGTCTTAGTGGATTCCTCCATATACACCATAATATAATAGTGTATCTAAAAGGAGAAATTGAACCATATTAGATATGGTTTGATCTATGATGAGTCTTATAAACTTACCTAAGTCTTTCTAGGGGTATGCACTAGAAACTGCTATTCATATTTTAAACAAAGTTCCATCAAAGTTGGTTAATGTTACATCATATGAGATATGGTATAACAAAAAGCCTATTCTTTCACATATGAAAGTATGTGGATGCCCTACATATGTTAAGGGAGTAAAGTTATATAAGCTTGAAGCTAAGTCTAACATATGCTTATTTTTGAGGTATCCAAAAGAAATTTTAAGATACTACTTATATCATCTTTTCAAATAAAATGTGTTTATTTCAAAGCATGCCTTCTTTCTAGAGAAAGAGTTTCTCATGAAAGATGGTGGGAGTAAAGTTGAACTTAATGAAGTTTAAGATCCATAAATTGAAGTAGATCAACTTACTAATCCTAGTTCTATTACTCATAGTGATGAGTTAATAGAAGAACCTATGGGAACTTTTAGATAATTTACTAGGGGTCAAGACTATTCCAGAGATATATGGAGTTCTCATGGACTAGGATAAAGAAGTGACTATAGTAGAGGACCATGAGCCCATTAGTTATGAGGAGGTTTTAAATAGTTCAAAATCAGACTCATGGTTTAAGGCCATGAAATTCGAAATGAATATCATGTATGATAACTAAGTATAGACCTTGATTGATCCACCTAAAAGGATAAAATCTATTAGGTGCAAATGGGTCTTTAAGAAGAATATTGACATGGAAGGTAATGTGATTACTTATAAAGCTCGATTGGCAATAAAAGGTTATCATCAAAGATAAGGGATTGACTTTGATGAAACCTTTTCTCCAGTTGCAATGCCTAAATCCATTCAGATTTTGCTTGCCATTGCTACTCATCATGATTATGAGATCAAGCAAATGGATGTAAAGATAGCTTTCCTTAACAAAAAATTTTTAGAGCAAGTGTATATGACACAACTTGAAGGTTTTACATCCAAAAATGGCAATTAGGTTTGCAAGTTTCAAAGATCCATTTATGGATTAAAGCATGTATCTAGGAGCTAGAACATCCATTTTTATTAGACAATCAAAGAGTTTGGTTTCTCACAAAATATGGATGAACCATGTGTTTGCAAGAAGGTTAGTGGGAGTGAAATTTTTTTTCTTATGTTGTATGTTGATGACATACTACTAATAGGAAATAATGTCTCTATCCTTCAGTTAGTCAAGATTTGGTTGAGTAAATAATTCTATATAAAAGACTTTGGAGAAATAACCTACATCTTAAAAATTAAGATCTATAGAGATACATCTAGAAGGTTGCTTGGTCTTTCATAGTTTATGTACATAAATAAGATGCTAAAAAGGTTTAACAGAGATCTCTCTAAGAAAGATTATATTCCTATGTTGCATGGGAAATACCTTTCTAAATCTGTCTCCTAAGACACAAGAGGAGAGAAAGTGTATGAGTAGGATCCTAAATGCTTTAGCTATAGGATCTATCATATGTGTAATGTTATGTATAAGACCCGACGTAGCATTTGCTCTGAGTATCACAAGCATATTCCAATCCAATTATATAGAGGAATATTAGGTGGCTATCAAGAATATCCTTAAGTACTTGAGAAGGACTAAGGATATATACTTAGTTTATGGAGAAGGAGATTTAAAGGTTAGCAAGTATACAGATGGTAGCTTTCAATCTAATAAGGATGACTATAAATCTCAATCTAGATAGATATACAATATATGTGACAGAGTAATTGTTTGGAAGAATTCTAAATAGGATATAACTGTAGATTTTGCCATCGAAGCCGAGTACATAACAATATTTGATATAGCTAAAAAAGCTATT